>VWZG01001685.1:348074-375107 GCA_013396735.1 Grallaria varia
TTTTTCTCCATAACTACTGCAGCGAGGGCTCTAGGAGGCCTGATGAACATTGCCAATATTGGGTAATGCAAATTCAGTAATGTCTCAGGAATTACAGTGTATGAAAAGCGCACCCATTGCCATAAACAAAGACTGCTGAAGAGATCACTGAGTCCTTTGCCTAGAAAAGCCCTCATACAAATGCAACTATGATGGTAAGATATCATGGTAAGAACGGATGGAAAATTATTTCTTAAGTCAAGTTGAATCAAATTTTCACTCATTTTCTTTTCCATACTTTAATCTAAATGACCAGTTGTGGTAAAATTTGGCTTTTGTAGCAATGGCACAGATTTTTCAGCTGTCCCTGGCTACTGCGAGGTGCCTTGAATTTTACTTGGGGAATTATAGAGACAAAAGGATACCCCCTTCCCTTAACCATTTTATTTTATATCTTGGCTTTTGTAAGGTGCTTAAGCTGTAGAGTCTCATACTGAAGTGATTAGTAGCTTTTATTTTCAGAGGACACAGTCACTCTGATTGGAGTTACTTACGAGTTAAATATGATAACATGCTTCCACATTACCCATAGGAGACCTCCTGAAAGACAGAAGGCAAGTTCTGTCTTCAGCTTGAGGGGGCTGATCATAAATGAGTTTGTAAAATATTATCTGGATCCAATTCACTATCCACTTGCCCTTTGAAAGATGGAATAGTTGGGTGGCTGAGTTGTGGGGTATAAATCATCCTGTAACAAAAACTTTTAAGAATTCCTTAACATCTCTCTTGGAGGCAACAAACCTTCACTCTCCAGTGCTGGTTTCACTGCCTTATGTTAGTTGCTAATTTAAAGCTAATTGTAGAGCAGGTCACATTCAAGTCACTGGAAAAAAGCCCAGCTACTTTAATGGTGCACGACCAAGATCTAAAAGCAAATAATAAAACCATTAACTATATTCAATTAAAAGGAAAAACAACAACAAGAAAACATAAACCAGCTGTGGTTATTCAGAATTATATGTAATTTTTCTAACCAGTTATGTTCCCAGGTAAGTACAGAGGCCATTGCTTCTTTAAGCTTCATAAAATCCAAACCACAGAGCACCTCCTGTTGTCTCACACTGCCACACCTGGCTTGGCCTTTGTAATCACAGTATTTGGGCTGTAATTTGCAGACAACTACTGGCACTTTAACCTAGAACTTTCTCTTATCCATCCCTTCTTTTCCCCAACAACATAGAAGATGTCTACAAAACATCAGACCTGAGAACTGAAGCAGTGCTTCCTCAGGGTGCCGTGCAAAACTTCCATTATCATCAGAAGGCAAGCATGTTACTTCTTTCCATGAAAGGGTGAATTCAAAACATGAAATAATTAAGTCATTCCCAAGAGCATGAGTGCATTCAAGCCAAAAACACTAGCTGCAGAATATAGCATCTTCATTTTACATTCATGATAATGCGAAGACTCAAAACACTCCCCCTTTATTTATTTATATGCAACAATAATAAACATCCTTTTCCAGGCAGCAGCAAGCATACCAGAAAATAGAGTTCTGTCTCCACTTCTATTCTGTGATTCAAGATTGAGAAGGGAAAAATCCAAGCAGCATGGCACAAGATCATTAAAACATAATAAGCTATAGCTCAGTTTACAAGTGAAGCAAATTGTACAAGAGTGACAAGATGCCAAAGCTTTGACACCTCCAGTGCCCAAACAGGCAACATACCATGTGTGCAGACTAGGCAGAGCACAGTGTCTGCTGTTCACCAGGCTATGTGAAATGCTTGCTGAGACCTTGGATAAAAAAGTTTATCTAGTGCATTCCTTCTGTTCATCCACCATCAGGCTCAGTAAAGCAAACAGGCTGTGAAATCAATAGCTTCCCAATTGTTCATTTTTAGGAGAGGCACAAAACTTTTATATAAATGAGACTGAACTGCCAACATTTCAATGAATCTGAAAGAACTTACCAGCCACTGACCCAAAAAGATAATCAGCACACACCAGTGAATACTCAATGCTTTCCCACTAGAAAAACGGTTTAATAATGGTGACATAACTCCCAGCTTATGGGTCATGAGATATAAAATATCATTACTTTTCAGTAACTACTCAGTGACTCAGAGGACACAAGAAAGTTGGCAATCACAGTGGTTTTGTAGGGTTTGTGTGGTTTGTTTTTTTCTGTACTTGTGATGAGCAATTTCTGGCTACACAAGTGGTTCTCTACAGTGCCAGGCTAAAGGAGGCCAAGTCTATTCTGTTCCAGCCAAGGACTCACACAGGTATTTCAATGGGATTACCCGAGAACCTGACAATTGACTACAAGTCTGAAGGTTATGTTGGACTGGGCCCAAAGTGCTCAGCACTGAATCTCTCTTGATGAACTTCTCTCTATAAATGCGTATTGCAAAAAAAAAAAAAAAAAAAAAAAAAAAAAAAAAAAAAAGAGAGAAAGGTCCTGAAAGGTCTTTAGATACTAAAAGTATTTAGATATCAAACTCCCATTGTTGTAACAAACTTAAATATCTCTGAAGAGACGAGCTAAAACCACCCTCTCACCCTCTACACTCCCAGTTACTCTGTTGGGAGCCTTAGCAAAGAGGCCAGAGACAGAACAAACCTGCAGACAGACAAATCCCATGTGGCAACCTGGTGGGCTAGAGCCAAAATGGTTCACTGTACCATAGCTCAGATGCTTTTGCAACCATTTGAGTTCCAGCTTCTCTGATTTGGTTGTCAACCATAAGCATTAAAGATTCTTCAAGAGAATAAAAAGAAAATGCTTCCTATACTACAACTGCCCTACAAAAGTAGCTGTAGTTAATCACAGTTGCAAACAACCAATACATTACACTGAGTCATATGCATCACTTGCTTTAATCTATATCAGGGAAATAGCTAATTTATTTATAGAGGCTTATTTCAGCAGTTTAACTAAAACTCTGTTATAGCTGCATACCTAAGGAAAGAAGCCATACTGGTCCTTAAATGGACAGTCATATAGCACACTCAGCTGTGACGCGTATTTTCTCTGTAATTTCCCTTCTCTGAGCGTGGAGTCTTTGACATGCAGAAGAATGGACAGCACTTGTCAAACTATGATTACTTCAGAAATTCAAATACATAAAATAATAACTGAGGCAATCAAATGCACACGCAACTATCATTTGCTTGGAACACAGACAAGTAGATAGCAAATGATTCAATTTATAATTAATTCAGAGAAAGAAGGAGGAACTGGGAAAAAACAACTATATAAAAACATTCTTCAGAACTTGGCAGAAAATAATGACTGAACAAGGATCTCAAAAGGAAAATTAATGAATGACAACAGGAGCAGCACATGTGTAATGTGAAGATAGACTGCAAGAAAATTAAACACGTTGCTTATGGGAAAATAACCACCTTCTCCATATTTTGCTCAGAAAAAACACATGGGTCCTAATGGAATTCAAGGCTATTATTCAATCAGAAGCTTCTCATGAAGGCAGAAACTGTGAAAGTATGCTTCCTAAAACAGAGTCCCAGGAGATAATTGAAGCCTTAGAATCATAGCAGTGATTTTCTTGAACACCCATCCCCAGGTTGCCTAAAATAAAATCCATCAGACAAGAACAAACAATGTAGCAATAAAAAGGACACAGTTAGTGAGATGTAAATAAAGAAAGTGAAAGAAAATAAAATATATAAACAATCTTCGGGGAAAATTATGGGTGAGTACTTGTACATATATGCATGAAAATTCAACTTCACTATATAAATCACATACCTGGAAAAGAAATCCTAATTCCCTTTTAAATGGACTGTCCATAAGTTTTACACACCTTAGCAGTGTTTTAAGAGCCTTGTGATAGCTGCAGTTTTCAGAAACCAACCACAGTTTTCAAGATTCCACTCAAGAAGGTTTTCTAAAGGGAGCACTGAAAGAGATGGCTTGACATGTAGGAATGCCCCAGATGTCATAATACTGGTGTGTGAAGAGCCCCAGTCTCTGGTTTAAATTGATGAAGGTTTCAATGGAAGCCAGACTCATCAAACAGATCCCAGACTGACAGTTCATATGTTACACCTGCTTCGCTAAGAGCAAGCAATATTTTTATGGAAGTTACAGAAAGAAAATAAAAGGTCTTGTTGAATTAAAAATTCAGTTCATAAATCCTATGATGCCATAGGATTGGAGAGAGAAGAAAACAGAACTGGTTTCTTCCTAGGGTCAGTACTGAAATTAAATCTGTAGTCTCCTCAGCCATGCAGCCATTTCTCAAGGACATTCAGTGTTAAATTAAATTATTAGAAGAGCCTCATACTCCTTATATGAGGATCAGATCCCGCTCTGTGTTCCTCTTCCAGTTGTTAGCAAATAATGGCATACTAACCTTATTATCTGCCTTTGAAGTTCCCTCCCCACCAATGAGCTTTGCCTCTGCTGCCCTGAAGTTAGGGTCAGAGGACAGCATGGAGAGATGTGTTTGCACTATTTGCCTGTTACTGCTACATATAACCAGTGCACTTAAATGACAACCACATGAAAATTCCATCTTCCTAAGTCTGGCAGCCACAGAGGCTGATGCGTTTTTTCTAACTGAGAGAATTTAGCCATTCTTCAGTCCCAAGCCAGACAGAATGCACACCATACATCATACAGGGATGCAAAGCCATCTCTCTTTGAAGCAAGGTGCAACACCAGTGAGGAAGGGTTAGAGAAAGTATTACCAGCCTAGGGTATAGCATGCAAGCTGGCACATCTGATTTATGAGCTAAAATGTCTGTGGAGAGACCTTAAAATAGGGAAGCAATAAAAACTATTCAGAGTATCTAAGGCCCAGTAGGCAAAGGCAGCCAAATAATGGCAAGAAATTAAATAGGCTTAATAATCTACTGGGCTCTCACAGATAAGTGCCATTAGTTCCCACATACTTCATTTTCTAAAAGATCAATTACACAAGTCCTGCCACTGAATAAAGATTGTGGCTTTCACTCTGCCTTATGAAGGCGAGGTGGGAGGGGGGGAGAAATTAGTCTGAACAAGTCAGAAATTATACAAGCAAATAAAAAATGCCGGTATTATTATTTCTTAGCAAATCCTGTGATTTCTTTCTGAGTCAGTTGCATGGTAAAGCTTGATTCATGAAGGCAGGGATTCATGAAGGCAGGCATGTGAATTATTGACTGCTCAGTCTATATATTGTAGTAGGAAATATATATTCCAAAATCACCAAAGAAAATCCAAAATTTTACGTTCCTATTTTCCAATTACTGATAAAAATATTTTTGAAGAGTATAGTAAACTAGTGCCAGGCAAAACATTGGAACATTTGCTCATCATAAAGAGGAAGTTTCCAGGCACAGCAAAATTTGGCTGCTACATTTATGTCCTTATTACTAAAATGTTTCTTCTGACATCTACTGCCCTATAATCAGTGCTTGGATGCTAATAATTACATGGGATATGATACTGTATATCTAGTCACTGCTTCAGTGCACAAAGAAAAAGACCAAATTAGAAGCAAAAGAAAGAATTCAATTGTAAAGTAAATTAATGGACAGACACACAGAATGGAAGTTGGGGAAGTTGGCGTTCTCGCTTGGATGTTCCCATTACTCAACATTTTTTGGTATGCAGTAAAGAAATAGTATTTCTATTAAATGAGGCACTACCAAAAGTCAATTCCTAAATCACAATTGCATTTAAAACATTTGCTGCAACACATGCCTTTTCTGGGAGTCCTGAGAGCAGAAGGGCTCTTACAGCAGCTTTTCACATAATGTAGAAATGGCTGCAATTGGTATTGATGGGTCAGGGTACCAAGTTCCCTTAGCCATCCTTCCCTCTCTTGCTAAACTCTTCAGACTTATGTCTTTATTTATGTGTAGAGAAGTACAGGCAACGTAAATACCAGCTTGTCTGAATCCTGGAGCCCAAACAACGCAGTTGTGATTTCACTCCCCCTGTGATTTGAACCAGGCTGAAAACTTCCTTGCCAGAGAAATCATCTAAAAGTATAAAAAATTGTCAGAGTCCTCAAAGACAAAAGCCATACAGAAGGAAACACTGTTCTCAAAACTGCTGGAAACCAGGCACAGAAATTGATTTTCAGTTAGGTTTTTTCACAGAGACAATACTTGAAAGAACTGGGATTGAAAGTGAATCTCCTGAAAATGTGTTTGGCAACTATTTTAAACTGTAGAATGAAATTATATGTTACAGTCTTCATTACTTGGAGTCTTTAAATCAGATTTCTTGTAATATAAATGCATATTCAGGCCTTAAGGATACAACATCAAAGTTAAAAAACTCCCAGTGAGTCCAAGTGGTTTATTGTTCTTTGTCCGTTGTAAACAGACTTGTAAGACTGAAATAAGCTCTAAGAAAACTAAAGCAAGTGAACATACTTTTAGCATGTTTAACAGTACAATTAGTTTGTCAGACTGACCAGGCAACTTGTTTGGTCTCTGAAGCAGCAATTCAGGCCACCATTTCTACAACTCCTTCAGGATTCTTTTTGCTACTGAATTGCATTTTGAGCCTCTCTGGTTTCTTTTGCCTAAATGACATTTTAGAAAAGGGAGGAATGCCACAGAGTATGGAGACAGAATTCTTTCAGTGTGTTCCCCAACTTCAAATGGCAGAGCATTGCTCCTTTGTCCTTTCAAAGGTTGCTTCCTCTTCTCCTGTCAGTGTGTGCTGAGACACACAGACCTCCCCCAACAGTTTCTTTTCTTTTTTAATATCCTTCTTAATTATGTTAAGTTTCTCGATTAGCTTTAAACTGCTTTTGCTAGTCAAAAGACTAATAAACAATGGTAACATTTTATGAATTATCACACCAACTTTCCAATGACACAATGCATTAGTCCCATAACTGAAATTACACGACCTTCAGGAGCCAACAAAATCTAAACATGGTACTTGAGCACAGCTTAATTACTGGATTAGGGAACAGGTTGTTTGATGTGTGTGACATGCTGCATCCCTTCAGGAGAATGCTTGAAGGACTCAAACACTGTGCTATGAAGCTTCATTTTCAATCCTCCACAGGGGCCACAGTGTTTTTAAAAACCAATGATTAGCCATCCTCCTGATACTCATGCTGCAAGGTTTGGACAGACTACAAAGTACTACAGCAGGGTTATGTAAGTACCTATCACCGTATCATTATGGGAAAACCTTGAGTGAAATCTGAGGATAAACAGCCATGCCATAAAGGCTGTACAAAAGCCAGCGGGTTAGACACAACTGTGATGCTAAGAAACCTCTGTCTTTGGGACAGCTGGAGCAGAAACAGCAAAGTTATGATAAAACCCATGCCCACAGACAGCACTGCTGGTGAAACTGTAGGCCAAGTTTCTTGGACAAAAGCCCATTGGGATGCTCTCCAGGCAGCAGAAGCTGTGGCATTTGTTTTAGAGTCTAGCACGCATGATTTAAGTGTCTTTTCACATTACAGCAAAAAGGAAATTGCAAAACCAGAACATGAAAAAGTGGATTGACTGTGAACATGTCTACTTCTCTTACATCTCCAATCATAGACTTTGGGCAACACCCTTCCACTGCACTGCTCCTGAAGGTGTTTATCTGTGGAAGCCTGACTGGGCAGCGTTGAAGGGCTCATTCATCACCTCCTGAGATGGACAAAATACTTTTCTCTGCAGTATTGCACAACAGGACCCAAAGGGAGCAGTTTGTTATGCAGGTGTAATACCAGAGTTAGAACTCCAGTACCCTACAGCCATGTGTATCCACTATATAATGTTTCATAAATTCTAAATATGCAATCATTAGAGAGCTCCTTGACTTTGAAAGGGAAGCACATTCAGAACCTCATTGCTCTACAGGTTACTGATCTTTGTATTTGCAGCATAAATTTATTCATGGCCAATGCATAACTGCGTGTCCTTTACCTCAAATATCTCCACTGTTTTTTCTCCCTAAATATATTTACAGAAAGCTATTACAACTTCTTCCAAACTTTATTTTGTGAGACTAAAGAAATTTATCCTACCTCACAGAGGATGATTTGTCCTTCTCATCCCAAATAGGCTTACTCTGCACCTGTTGCAATTTGAATGAATTTTTACTGCAAATGAATGATCAGACCTTTATGAAATATTTTATGCTCAGTTATATCAGTGTATTTCCTTCTTGCTGCTGAAAAAGCTGGTTCTCATATCTTTTAGTAGCACATTCGCTTTTTCCACATGTGTTTCATATTTTTAAGGTCTAGCCGTTCTGCAGTAAGGAGGCAGATAAGTTTGTTTTTCCAGTTTAGAAGCAGAAATTTTGTCTATCAGTCACCAAATGTGTGATTTTGACAATGCATTATTTCATGCTTTTTCATACTCCACCATCTTCTAATTATTTTTTACTGTAATTTCTAGTCTTCCTCTGACAGAAATTAAAAGGAATCGTCAGTACAACAGTAGAATTTACTGGCATGCTTCCACTTTTTGTGACAATTTTATTATGAAAATACAAAAAAAGACCAGTGCTAATAACACCAAGGCCATGGTTAGATCCTGGTATGTGCCATTCACTTAAGAGTTGGACTCGATGATCCTTGTGAGTCCCTTCCAGCTCAGAATTTTCTATGATTCTAACTGACAACTTCTATGGGATACAGTAACAAATGCCTTTGGGAAGAAAAGTAAAATATGACCCACCAAAAACCCTTTTCACTAAACAGTAAAATAATAATCTTCCCTTTCTTAAGTCATGTAAATATTTTTTAAAAATTAATTTAAAAAAGGAAAAAAATCATTGTCAGTATATAATTGAAATTTTAAAATCATTGTTTCAGAATGTGTTCTAAAGCCTAAGTATAATTGTCTGCGTTTATTTTCTCATTTTGAAAAATAAGATACATGAGAAAATGTCATGCATTACCAAACTAAAAAAACAGATTGTGTTTTCCCAGAAAAATACTGAAAATCAAAGGGTGAAAAGGTGAAAGCTCCTTTTTTTTTTTTTTTTTTTTTTTCTGGGATAAACACATTTTCATGATTTAGTCATCTTAAACAAACAAGCAAAACCAGAAAAAAAAAACATGTTTCTTCCAAAACAATCTGCAAAACAAACAACATACCTATTAAAATACAGGTTGAATCTGGACTGATATTCAGTTGCGAATGTTTTTGATTTGTATTATCATTATGGGGTGAAACGGGTAGGGAGTTTCTTTGCTATAACTGTTGGATAAACTTACGAGAGATCTTTTTGGGTATGTGTGTCCTAGAAGGCTCCTCTTTCAACAAAGCACTTTGTATAATTTGCTTCAACATCTGTGGCCTGGTGAGTTCCTTCTTTATTCACATTTCACTAGACCTATAATTAAACCCTCTTAAAAATGCATTACTTCAGGTGTCCTAATGAAGAGTCCTGAGGAAGCTGGTAATAGTTTGCTAAGGGGGAGCAACAAAGCTCCTTCTCTACTTACAACTATTTCTTGCAAGATTCATTCTCTTCAGCAGATGGAGGGCTGCAGTAAAAGACAGCAGCTCAGGGCTGAAGAGGTCATAAAACTCTCAAGGGCAGGAAATTACATAGGCATATCTGCCAATGGGGTCTATTTATGAAAAGTCGTTAGGCATTCCCAATCTCTTCAGTTCCTGCTTCCCCAAATAAGGGAACGACATTTTAAGAGTAGCAAGTGCCAATCATCTTGTTTCAATTTAAGTTTATTCCTCTATTTTCTTTTATATGCTAAACATCTAACTCATGCCAAACACAAAACATATCCACCTGCTACAGAGAAACCAACTAGATGTATAAACAAGTAGGGGATTTTCTCTCTTGAAACTTGATCCTGCAGCCCATGGAGAGTTCTGAAGCAGTAAATACCTACTTTAGTATTGATACCACATGATTTGGCTTTTGTTTCAACACAAGTTTTGGCCCCCAGCTCTAACAGCCTTTGAAGGCCTCACATTATTATGCCACAGCAGTAAGACTCAGGGAGAAGGCACCCACCTCCCAAGAGCTGTGTCACATGCCAGGCGATCAGACCACACTGTTGACCCATCTCCCTCCTGGGCTGGAGAGTTCTGAGAGTTTCACATGCCTTCTTAGGGGCTCTAGACAGCCACTGAGAGCAGCTGGACCCAGCCTGCTCCAGCAGGAACAGGCATAAACCTTAACAGGCAAATTGTTACTAGAGCCACTGGGATTTTTGCTCGAGTAAGGAAAGCAAATTTATACTAACATCCGTAGGTATTGCTGTGCACAATGATCATCAACATGTGAAGTTGCTTGTATAAGTACTAGGAAAGAAAAGTGATCAGAAGAACTCTGATGTTCCCATGTAATCACTTTATTTGAATCCACTAAGAGGTACTATCAGAAACTACATGAGGTATTACTAGAATTGAAAAGTGGAAAAGTAAAAGTAAACTTCAAGAAATTATAATTATTAGATGCTCTTTTCAGTCTCTTGATTTATCACTTTGATTAGTACTGCGTATTAAAAAGATGACAAAATACAGAAAACAGCAATTAAGCTGGGAAAAAGAGGGTTGTGTTTCCTGAATAGAGAAGATTCTATCAATAAACAACAGCAAAACTTGGAGTGGAATATGCTCTTAGAACAGTAAAAGGAACGGTGCCTCAGGGAAATAAATGCACAAATGTTCAAAATAATATCCTTATTATAAAGACTGCGAAAACCAAGGTAGGAATAGGAATATAAGAATGGAAACAAAGAAAATTTACTGTATAACTGATATGCAGGCTTGTCTTTAAATATGACAATATGTACACACATGCATATATACAAGTACCTACACACACCCCTTCTATCTGTGCATTTATATAAGAGGTTACATACTGACTGTCAAAATGCTTACAATTGAGCACCAGTCAAAATGGGTTCATAAATACTTTCAGTGTATAAATCCACAATGTCCCACAGCTTCTTCTAAATATTTGTAATTTATTTTGGATCTTTCCTACACAGTTGTGACATTTTGTATTTCTTCAAAAAGTATTTAGCAGTGGAAAACAAAGACAGCCACGATCAAAAGATCCCCTTGCACATACAGCTCAATGCTTCCCAGACCAGCAGCTTCCCCCAGGCTGGTGAGAGCTGCAGAACTGAGCTCTTTAGGAACTGATGGGAAATGTTCTTCAAGAAACACATATTCAAATGTCCTGTGAGCACACGGGACTACTGATCAGAAGTCGTTCTGTCCGAAGACTATTATCTATTCTATTTTGATTTCAAAGACTAAATGGCTGAAATTCAATTTGCTCCCAAGTGAATGGCTTACTAAGCTGCAAAACCTCCACATAACATGGCATTATTGAAAGAGAATAGAAAATAAACTCGCCCAAAGTAAATGGAAAATATCACCTTGTACACTGCATATCCAGAAGTGCTTAAGGAGACTTTGGGCACTTAGTTCCCTCTGATATCAGTGGTAAATGCCCAAGATTAAGACTTAGGGAACTGTACAGCAACAGTCATGGAATTGCATGGTATAACTGTAAGTTAATTTCATCTTATTACCTAAAGTTTCATACTTTCAGTTTTGCTGAGTGTTCCAAGTGTGTTGTGGTCATTCTGAAGCCAGGCATTCCAAGCTAAATGGAGCACGTTTCATGGAAGTTATTGAGCAAAGGATTAGAAAACATTCCATGGGGGTTTTTCCCCTACAAATCTGCTCTAAATATTCAGACAATTGTATAACTTTCAGAATTGAGACAATAATTTAACTTGATGACTTGATTAAATTTCCAAACCAGATAATTGTTCTTTAGAAAAAAGAAAAACATCCAACTGCTGCATCTAATTTATAGCAGACCTTAACATAAATCATACAGGTCATTAATTTTATATTGCAAAAGGCCTAGATAATAGATAATATATTGCACAAGAAAATTAACAGGTCACATTTGGCTGCATTTTCTTTGTCATCATTTCTTCGGGAACAAAAAACTCTTCAGTAACTTGGCATATCTTTTTCAAGGTAAACTCTGCTGTTGAATGATTCCATGATGATATTTCTAGAGTACAGACTATACAATCTTTCCATCAAGGAAAGAATCTAAAAAGTTATTTGTGCTGGACTCCACATCTTAAAGAATATGGTGTTCCTCAGAGCTTAAATTTTGGAGTACTGTGCTGGTAGGTTCCAAAGCCAAGTTCAGTTACAATATCAAGTCTTTTTTTTTTTTTTTTTTTTCTGCCTATGACTATGTAGTATAATTAGTGAAAGACAAGGTACATTTCTTTGTGTAGTCCAGAATCAGTGTTAGGAACTCACATACATTTTCTTCTGCCCTTGTACACAGAGGCAGAGGAACTCACACTCTTACTGAAAAACATCTGAACAGAGCACTTGGAAAAAGTTTTTAGCAATGTAACTATCCCTGGGCTATAGCATTTCTCCAGATTTCTCCTCTTCTAAGAAGATTTCTATGGCCCTCATTATCTCCTTCACATAGACTCAAGAGATGCTGAATGTAAACCTCCAGGCCTCTACTTCTTGCCAAACCCTTGCTCCAGAACACTGTGGATCTCTGCCTGTTCTTTTGGCCTCACATAACTTCCACTTCTATTTCGTGATTGCAGCATTAAAGGAAAAATTAAAAAGTAAAAAGAGGAAGAAGAGAACAGAATTGCAGAAAAGTGTTTAAAAATCAAAAATGGCAAATAAACACAAACAACTAAATTAATAACTTCACCCAGAGGCTGGTGTTTTTATTTGTTGGGCAGTGGGAGTTGAAGTGGTTTTTTGTGAATTTTTTGGAGGTGCTTTTTTGTTGTTGTGGTTGATTCGATGTTTTTTGGTTTTGGTTTTTTTTTTTCTTTTTTCTGTAAAGTATATATTAGTATTCCCATGGAAGAATTACAGGTCCCCTATTTTATGAGACTGCAGCTCTACTCAGCAGTAAGCTTGAATGGCATCTTGCAGCAACAGAAAGAGGAAAAAGCCAGTCTTGGATTGCCAAATATTCAAATGGAAATTAAAGAGCTGCTGGCAGGATGGTGATGTTCTGAAAGAAATTTTAAAGATGCTATGGGCTTGTGTTTTAGTGAATAGTTTTTGTATATTCAATTTTAAGTCCGTAGTTCCAACACTACAAAATATACAGTCTCTGTTCTGAAGGTTAAACATGAAAACACAAAACTGAGATTTTTTTTTTCTACACTAAATTTGCTGAGTGTGATCTTGGCAAGTCATTCAGTATTCCAGTGCTCCATTGGTAAAATGAAAATAAATAATAACAGTTACTGGACATGGCAGTTTTGTGGCTAAAACCATCAGTCTTTAAAACCAACTTTAATAAACGGTGATGATGAAACATATAGAAAACCTTATAAATAGTTATTTTACAATTCAAAGCCATCTAATCTAAATCCACAAATGCTAAGTAAAAAATAGCACAAATACCAAGAGAGATGGCAGAGAGAAAAAGCATACGACATGATTTTAAATCATGAAATGCACATGGGATTTTTCATTGAGTTTGTAGAATTAGGCTATTATTCTCCAAATGCCATTTGGCTGAATAAATATAAGCAGCAGGAATAGCTACAGTTCAATGAATTTCCTACTAATACCTTGGCAGGTGGTATCAAAATCCTGAAGTGAATAAGAGCAGAGATGCCTTATTGCTGATAAAAAGAGTGAGTTGAGGGAGATGGACATCTCTGAATCAGAAACATGTTTTAGGATTCCTGGGAAAGATGAAGACTGGAGCAATTTGCCTTGGCAAACAAAGACAAGTGATCTACCACGCCAGTTAACAAGTTAAGGAAATACAGCTCAAAATTGCAAAGGGATGTGCAATGAGAGCAGAACATGTTTTACATTCAGCATCTCATGTTTAATGAAGCCATTATTTTGAGTTATATCTTAGAGTTTTTCTGCTGGGATTTAGAGTGCCTCAAGGATGGTCAGAGGATACTCTCTCAAGCAGCAAGTTAAACCACTATTGCCACAGTACAGCTGTAAATATAAAGGAAATTGCCATAGGGCCAAAAGAACTTAGCCTGTACTTGCCTTTATCATCATTATTCATTTTTTTTCCTCTTTCCCCCTCAGAAAAGCATGTTTATAGGACCGTGGAAACAACTGGACCTTTGAAGAAATGCTACAGACCAGAAGGATCCCACTCTGCCTTCCTGGCCTGTCCTCCCCCTATCCTGTGATGCCTGGCTAAAACAGGTGTTCAGCAATGAAAAAGGAAGTATTGCTCCTGAATGCCTAGAAGCATAGCCCAGTACAGATCGAGACAAAAAGTCTTTTCATTCCTCAGATACTTTTTTACAAGGCAACCATTGATAAGAGCAGTCACCTGGCAGAGAGATAGAGGTTGGGAACCTTTCCTTCCCAGTTTACCTGCCCTGTGTAACTTAGAGGTTTCTAACATTTCTCAAACTGCAACACAGTTCCTACTTTCTACGATTTTCAGGAGCACAGAATTGGAGAAAGTATTTTTTCCATTTTTTTTTTTTAATTAGTGTTTTAATACTGAAAAGGAAATTGAATTAAAATAGCAAGTGCAGCATTTTCCCCAAAAGGGACACTGCTTCCCTATAGAGCTTCTGAACACGTCTTTCCCTATCTTCACTCTCTGGTTCCCTACAGATTTAAATTACAGGAGCAGAATATTTGTCCTCAAAGTAACCTAGTTATTTAATCCACATGGATGTTTTGATCTCCTTCCTCTAGATTTCCAGACTGAATAGCCCCCCAGAATTAATATGACTGCTAAAATGTACAGAATAAACTGAATCAGGCCTTTCATTCCTGCCCAGCAAACATTCTCATAGCTCTCACAGTCAACCCATGGACTCTGCTCCTCTTGCTGTTCTTTTTCACATTTCAAGAGTCTAAAGCACTCTGAAAACAAATGTACTTCCTTTACCCTTAGAATTAATGAAATTACGTTATCATATATTATAAATAGATAATAAAGATAAAAACATCAGCAATGAAACAGGTAACCAGAATCTTCCAGCCTCCAAATGCCTTCAAACAGTATAATGAACAGCTTTGGGGAATGCAGTACTTTTTCAGTACCAAGGTAAAAATCATTCCCGTTCATTCATTCTCTTCCTGGGAGCATACAAGCCATGTTCACTGCCCGTGGGAAAGTGGTATCAAGCTGCACTGTGACCAAAGATCCCACACTGCAATACTTCACATACACTAAGGGTTATTGAGTACAGTACAAAATTAGAGGGAGGGCTTTGTGGGCTAAAGAGTCACTTCAAATTGGCCCAAACTGCTCTTATAGGAGTAAGCTGTGGCTGTGTTGAAGTATGTAAGGGCAGAATTTAACCTTTTCGCCCACTCCCCCTTTAATTAACTAGATATAAAAGGCCCTATAAACATTTCAGCAACACCTACTAGCATGTTCTAGCACAAGTCAGTTTGGTGAAGACCTTACATACGCACTTCTCTTGAAGTACACACTTCAGTCACATTTTTAAGCACTGTGCCCAACTGAGACTTGCAAGAGTAGCAACTATTTTTCTTTTTATAAATAATTTACATATTTTCTCTCTTTGCCTTCTCCTACTTTATGGCAAACCTCAAAATGGATATGAATTCTACTTCAAAGTCTCAAAAAAATAAATTCCCTAGATCTCAAAACAATAGGTTATTGGAAAAAGAGGGATAACTGGTTGACTCTGCAACTGTACCAGCATCAGCCTCAGATTCTCAGATAATTAGAGACATAAAGTTAAAACTGCAGTGGATTTAGGATCAATAAAACATAATTATGGCCATGCAAAATATAACCAAATACTGGACAATCTCCCTGGCCACAGAGTTTTTAAGTTTCAGTAGGAATGCTGGCTTGGTATGCACTCCCACTAAGCCGTGCCATAAAAGAGCAGAATAGGGATAAAATAATGAAACTCAAATACAGGCATGAGGGGGCCAAAGCTTAAGCTAAAAGAAATGTTTGTATTTTAGAGCCTACACTAACTACAGCAAACTTCTGCAGTTAAAGTGAGACATAAATTCCTATCGTGAACACCTCACCTTCAGTTTATTATCTATACATGCCTAAGGATAAAAATGTGATTCATTAACATCTCTAGGTCATCCCTTAAAGCTAACAGCATTTTTTTTCTGCAATGAGTAGAACAATAAACCATAAATTTGCATTCAAGAATCAGCATGTAATAAGTGTTTATACTTAAATTTGATGTGAGCCATGTGTGCTTATTGCTTCTCAAGCTCAGGCCACATTTCAGTGCCTCAGAGACAGATCATAAAATCTAAGTGAATATTTAGTTCATGCAGCTCCTAAATGTGTCTTGCACATCATATGAAAAAAAAATTTCAAATAAACCCCGAATGGTCAGCTCTTCAAAAGGAATGCAACATGGAACAGAGGAGAGGTTATTACTATCTGCTCTTATCCACTACAGCAATACATAAAGGTGGCAGCCAGTCTTTTCTGCCTGCTGAAAGATCCTTTTCTCTATAAACCATTTCAGGATTTGCAACAATGCTGCAAAACATTATTGCTGCTGTTGCAAATATCCTGGGGCTTTTGAGACAACCAAATTCCAAGATCAGAGAAAAATCTTAAACATCTACATCTTTTTCAGTCCACTCATATCTGTAGGGCACCACTTGTATAGATTGATAGACTTTAGCAAACTTTAAGCACAGTTCCAAATAATGGAAGCTTTCCATAACTGGAGCCTAGAGATGCAACCCTAAATATTCCAAAGCAGAAAGTCTGTCTGGGGTTTGGTTTGTTGTTGTTTTTTTTTGGTGGGTCATTTCCCCACCCCTCACCCTCTAATCCCACCACCCAGGATGGTTTTGTTGTTCTTGTTGCTTTCTTGTCTTTCTGAAAAGAACTGGTTTCCTGATTTATCCATTCTGTTTTCAACCAGATACTTACTCTACAGCATCAGAGGCACTGTATTGTACATGGACTCTGTATAAATGCATCAGTTATAGACCATTTGTCAATAATCTTTCTCCTTAAAAGCCCATGAAGATACAGTCCCAGTAAAGCCTGCCATCATGTTTATGCAGCAAAATAATAATATTCAACATCTTGCAATGATCATTTTCTGAGAAGGATAAACTTTTTGAACAATCAAAGCATTCTAGTCAGCAGTGCTGCAAACATTGCTTTGGAATTCTTTCTTCTGCCTAGTAATTTCTGAATCTGAATTGTTAGTCTTGAAGTTTAATTATGGGAAAAATAATTTTACAGTTTGTGGAACACCATCATTCTCTTATCTCCAAGAACTCAATGACAAAACCAAAAAGATTTGGACATAGTCTTTCCAAGTTGTCAAAGTGCCAACCTACAGAAATCTGACCCAGTATTTGCCTATGCTTCAGACATGCTTGTGTTTTGGAGAGAAACTTATCACAATGAACTATAAAATGTGGCAGTTTGGGATCTGTTACATAAACAGCTGAGAGGCAAATCCCTCTCCTGATGCAAGCTTGAGTGAGGAAAGGAACATCAGTAATGGCAGAACCTGCAGCAGTCCCAAACTAAGCCTTGTTCTCTCTGCACTAGTCAGAGTCCTCAGTCAACTCTAACCTGGATTTTTTTCCAGACAGACAGGTTATTTGATCACAGATCTGACTGCGATTTAGAATCTGAGATTAGGGAATTCAAGGATAAAAATGGAGAGAGAAATTACACCCCTGAATTTGGTGAAGCAAGGGGAATTGCAAAAGATCATCTACAAAGTCTTCCAAGAAAAAGAATACAGATCAATATAAAGCACATATCTACGATGACTATGGGAACAACCAAGAATGCTGTAAAATAAGTGGAGAAATAGAGCATATAAATTGCCTGCTGACAAGTGATGGAAACCAAAAGTCTGAGTTTGAACATCAGAGTACCTAAACAAAGTTAGGAACACAAGCTGGATTCAAGCTTGCAGTGCAACACAATGGAATGGCAGAACTGCCAATCCTCAGGCATCTCAGCTGAGGCAGAGTAAAAACCAACCTCTTTTTAAATACTAGACCGCTTTTCAGGATGTATACGTGGCGAGCTCAAGAGACTGACAAAAGATATTGGTATATCCTTTTCTCCATTCAAATGGACAAGTTTACTATAGGAAGAATAATTTTGCAGGTCTTTTATGCTATTCTAGAAAATGGCTCTGAATTGAAACAAAACCAGTGTTGACAACTCTGCAATCACTGTCCATGTAATTGCACATGAAACAAAACAGGGGCTGAAAAAGCCAAGTGTATTAGGTCAAAACATAAACAGAAAAACAGGCTAAGCAAAACCGGAAATGACCAACAAGCTTTCAAACAAAACATACTAAAATTAAAAAGGTTTTGCTGCTGCAGACACTCGATCTATTGTCAATATCCTCATTACCTTCAGTGGCACATTATATTTGGGGCTGAGGCTACTTTACCACGTGTCTGAAGATTGTAGAAGGGAAGCACATTACTGATGGCCTGTGGTGCATGGGGGCATGGGCAACAAACATTCATGACACAACTGCTTCTCATCTCAGTGAAATACTTGCTGACGTAGGTAGCCCCTTCATAGCTATGCTAAGTAAGAAATTGTTAGGATAACTCACCACTGTTATTATTTCATTTGTGCATTGGAAAGATAGAAATGTCTCCAATAGCTTGCAGAGAAGGTTTGGGAAGGATAAATGCATTAACATTAACAAAACTGGAAGCAATTATGTTTTTGCTTCACACAATGTTTAATAGGGGAAAGAACACTTTGGTTTTCTGCAGTTGAATGTAAACATGAAAAACTGTGTATTTCCACAGTCTACAACTATACATTTCAATTACTAAGTCTTGCACAGTTTGCATAATAAACTAAAATGCATTGCATTACACATAAGTTATTAATAAAAACTTTTTAAAAAGAAATTAATAACAGATGTAATAAAAAGTAGAAGGAAACCAGAACTGATGATAATCTATAATGGTGACTCATGCTAACCACTTTGAGACCACAACTTAGATCAGTATATACAAGTTTAAATAGGAACCAGTAATAAATTATGTTGCTACTGAGGTCAGGTTTCTGCAACACACCAAATGCTAAACTTATAGTCCATAAATGCCTTCACCGCAAATAAAACATAAATCTGTTATCTTTACAGCAGCTGCAACCTGCGAAATGTGCTCTCTTTTAATTTTGTTGTCTCATGTATATCTTATTAACCAAAAAGCCACCTGCATGAGAAATATGCTATCAAGTTCAAGAAACAAAACCCTAGTTGGATGATCAAGATGACTGGGGTTTTTTTCCAGCCATTCTCTCCTTTCCTGTCATCAAATTAAAGTAAGGTTTCTACAAGATAAAAAGGCCTGCTCTTACAGGGCTTATATAGTCAAATTTTCAACAGTGGTAAGTCTCAATTAAACATAATTAGAAAGTTAATTTTCCATTCTAATCAAAATTTTGACCTTATTCAGATTAAAAGCGGACAGTCAATGTTTGCTGTAGGATAGTAAATGAAAAATACATATACGTACACACACAAACTCCAAAACAAAGTGCTTTTTAATTATGTTTATACATAATATAATAATTCTAATCTAGTCCTAATGAAAAATTTGAAATGAGACATTTTATCATTGAAATGAGAAACTCAAAATCACTTTTTTTGACACTTCCCTGTTGAAATATTTGACAAGAGCATGTCAAGTTTGACTTAATTTTCCAATTTTAAATAGTACTTTCTTTGGACATTTTTTGACTATGCCTATATAACATCTGGTAGTCTTCAACAGAATCCAGGTATTCTGCCTTTCCAGAGTGCTGTTCTAAGAGGATTTATAATGCTCAGAGGTTTTGAAATACTATATTCATTCTTCTTATAATTTTATTTTCAACTCCTCTACCTCTTCTAAAATGTAGCCTTTTCTGTTTCTCTTTCCTTTTTTTTTAAATCTCACTTGACTAACAAGAACAGGTCTGATCCATCTGACCTAGAGCATAGCCACATCAACTACTGAAACACTGCAAGTGAGGAGGAAACAATCTCTGAAGCAGGCAGGAAGGGCAAGGAGGAGATGAAGGATGGGGCAGAAGAGGATAGGCCCAGGAACTTTGAAACCTGTCCTGCCTCAAAGAAGTTCCTTACAGAAAGTCTACAACCCTGGCTAACTGAGGTTGAACTTCAAAAACATACTGTTTGGCTTGCAAATTCAAAAGGCGAGTGATACAAACCCACAGAGGAAAGCAGAAACATGCAGCTGGAGAATATCATGAAGCAACTATCGTACTAAAGACACATGCTGGCTCCCAGTTCTCTATGGAGGCCAAGATAGCATTTTCCAATGGATTTTTAGTTCAGCTGCTGACTCATAGAAGAAGAATCTGCACAGTGATGAACATCCTTTAACACTTCACCCTTCAGAACACACTGAATTTACAACAGATGACGCTTGCCTTTTACAGTCAGCCTAGTAGCAATTCTTGTGGAAAAAAAAGGCTGCAAATTTTCAGCACAGATTCAGTTTGCACTCTGTGACCAAAGAGATGGAAAAAAAAAAAAAGGTAATGCTTGAATAGGAGTAAAACTTAAATACAACCCAGAGTCCTTATTACTGCACAACCCCGTATCCTATTCTGCTGCTAAATGCAGCTGAAACTTCTGAGGGAATCTGCCCTATGACAGCAGTTAAGGAAAGCTGCAGCAAATACTATAAATGGCATTTCATCTCTGTAACATAAGCAGACCTTTGACACTGTTCAATTACATCTATAAAGCAAAGGACCCAAGATCCTAGCATCAACTGTGACACAACATATATTTGAAACACTGCCAGATATAGGTTAAATGGCAAGATTTATATATTCCCTTTGTGGAACTCTCCCTATTCAAGTCAAGGATTTTTCACTCAGTAAAACAACATGAGATAAGTGATGTCTGCCTAAAAGCCAAAAAAGTCACTATGGTAATATCTTAAAAAAAAATAAAAATCTGCTTATAATGGAACCTAAGCAATGTTCATATTAAAAGGTAAAAGTTCTAAGAACAAAATCTGATTTTAAAAGCATTATTTCATAAGAACACTAACTAAAGCAGCATTTTAAATGTTTTACCTTGTCTGCAGCCACAGAAAGTGTATGTTAAAATCACATTAAAGCCACATATATCATGGAGAAATGAGAGCCAGAGGCCTCAAGCTAAGAAAGCACTGGAATTCTTACTTGTATTTTATCTAGCTGCAGAGTTCAAGGTGAACCCCCTGTGTACTTAAACTATCCACACAGAATGATTCCAGATAGCTGGGTGAGACCTTGAAGGGTCACATTGTCCAGCCATTTGCTCCAAGGCAGGAACAGCTGCCTTTTTGGATAGAATGATATTTTGGACATGTGTTTATCTAACCTGTTTCAGTGATGAAGACTACTCACAGGTAATTTGCTCCCCTAGCCTTATCATTAAGAAGTCTGCCTTGCTGCTACTTCAGTCATTAGTTGTTGCTGAGGACAAGTTATTCCCTCTCCCATGGAAGTCTCTTACACACTTTAAACTGTAACCGTGTCTTTTCAGTTTTATGCTCTATAGCAGTGTGCTTTCCTTCACATAACAGTCCTCTATTAGTTCACATATTTCTTAAATGCAGTGCTTGAAACTGAAGGGAATATTCCTGATGTGATCTTATAACTGTCAAGTAGAGCACACATATCATTCTTGCAATGTCTTGTCTTGTATCCATCTTCATATTAATCTTTACATTTTTATTGATGTATGCCCCCATCATGACGTTTGCAGCTTTTGAAGTTGTGTATTCAACTCAACTACCATGCCTGAACCTCGACCTGGCCACAGAACCTTTTCCCTTTGCCTGTTTCAGAAGGCTTGCCAAATCCAACTCGGAAACCAACTCCAATGCACTGCCTTTTGGTTGAGGTAGATGAACATGTTACATAAGCTCTTTCAAACCCGGAATTTACAGACACTTAACACAACTGCTTGCTCAATGTTGACAGCAAGGAGTGCTAACTAAAGCTATGTTTATTGGTTGGAAGAAAAACAAGAAAAAGGAGAAAGCAGAGGAAGTGTTCCATGATGAGACAGCATCCAGTACTCACAAATGTTACTTCAGGGCAGTGTTTTATGCTTATTTTCAAGAAGACACAAACAAAACCAAACCCTACATACACTTCACATGGCCTTTCTGATACTTCTCTGTAGAAAGAAAACTCAGATTCTTTCAGTTCCTGCTGTGATTCAGCAATTCTCCAATTTACTAATTATGGCATCTGCCAATTGCGCTGCATTAACACTCCCAGTTTAACCCTCATCAAACCTATTAGTTGGATACAATTCCACACTGCTGGCAAGCTTGGAGAATTTCCTTGTACTGGATCATAAATGCTCCCATCAAATTACCTTCTGTTCCCTCTGTAGACAACCCCCAGCAGAGGGTTACCTTAACCACTGCTGCCTCAAATTCCTTTGGTATTCATTTTTCTTAGGAAGCATGAACCACATCAGTAATTCAAAATACCAGTGACCTCATCTGTGTTCTCAGTCTAACAAACTGCAGCCTTGAAAAGTTTTGAAACTGTGACTGCTGCAGAGCTTTCTTTTTTTCCAATGCTTTCAAGCAGAACTGCTCAGTACTTCAGACAGTCCAACGAAACCATAGTGACTTATAAAAAGCAGGGTCAAACGATGCTTTTATTTTTATGAGAAATTTCTATCTTCTTTGTGGATAAACGGTAGGATTCAACAGAGCTTGTTTCTTGTGTGATAGTTGTCTTTGGCATAATTCAAAGCAAAGCAACTTTCTGGGCATTGCAGCACAGTAGTCCTGTAGGAAACACAAGTTTTGGGTCCAAATCTCCATCTCCTGAGGTCTGTGCAGGTGTAGGGACCTGCAGCACTGCTCCACTAAAAACATGTCAAGAATGAAAAATGCTAAAGTCTGTGCCTATTTTCCTCAGGGGGTTTCTCTTATCTCCTGACATTATGAATTTCCTCATCTGCTTGCTTTGTGGTCTCAGGACTCTACTCCTTGAAGGGAAACAGACCTCCTGAACTGCATTTTTTAGAGGAAACGGATAGTCAACAAGGCAATAGATGTTACAAAATTCTGCTCTAAAAGGCCTGTATGCATTGATAATACATTATTGACCAGAAAAAAAAGAACTTTACAGATTATAAAGACCTTTTCCATTTTTACTACATTTGCTTACAGAGTAGAGAGTTAGTTCCCCTGCTATTTATCATTAATTCCAAGTTAAGTGTCAAACAAAACCTAATATCTGAGTGAAGTATTTACTGGGTTTTAAGTGCCTGCAGGAGGATGTAAACTCTGAAGAGGAATATTTACAGCCAAACAAAAACACTGTTTTCCCCAAGGGATTTTTAAACCTTGAATGAACTATGAGTATTGATCTTACTCTGAATCTGTGGAAATGAGTTTCTGTGAAACTAAATTAAAGACCAAAGTCAACCTTATTATAGTCTGTCTTTACCCATTATTTACTAGCAAAAAGCACAAGAAATGCCCAAAAAAACCAAACAACCACCCCCCCAAAACCAAAACAAAACTTCATTAGAGGTAATCCTTAGTAAAATATACATGATGTGTAAATAAGATTTGCTCTCAAATGTCACTAGGACTTTTGTCACTAACTAAATTGTCCCTGTTTACATATAATGTACAGAAAACCCCACAATCTGAATGAAAACAGAAAACACATACCTGGTATTCATGTTGTCTAATACTGTATTTCTTTTGATACTTCCAAGTTAAAGGCTGAAGGTTCTAATGTGTAATGATGAAGGTTTGTTTCAGTTGCGGTTTGTTTGGTGTTTTGCTTTTGTTTTGTTTTGTGTTTTTTTTTTTTTCCCAACAGGGTAAAGCTCAGGCAATATACAAAACATTACTATTTCAGCAGTAGATAAATGCTAGATAAACACTCCTTAATAGCAGTTTATCCCATAAAAATAATTCTACCCCCCTCTGAATGCTGATTCCTGGAGACAGCAGCTGTCCAATGAATATAAATTATATCAGGATTTGGAACATGCTTTGACAGAATAAAAATTACAATAGCAGCCTCCTAATTCTGACTGATGACATTTGTAAAAGCATGTAACACTTCCAAGACTTCTTGTGGCAACATTTCAACAGTAAGCCCTCATTTATATAACTGGAAGCCTTAATTGTTCTGTGAGCTTTCAAGAGACCATCTGCTTCAGTAAACTCATGTCAAACTCAGTTTCACTACTGTAAAATACACACGCACACAACCCTTTTATCTAAGAACCTCCATCCTGGATTTATAGCATTTTTAACGGCAAAAGTAAAGTTCTCCCTGGGCCCAGGGGAGAGCGGATGGATGGATGGATGGATGGATGGATGGATCCTGGAGAGGAGCCGCACCTCGCGCGGCCGCCGCTGCGCCCTCTGGCGGGGACAGCACCGCTCCGTCCAGCGCAGGCTCGCACCCTGATCACAAACATTTGAGTTTTAAAATCCCCCCAAGGCAGCCAGATGAATTTCAGCATACCTAGAAAATTATTTCACTTCAATTTGATCCGATGATTTTACCCAGCAATGTAACTCCGAGGAACTGGCAAAAAAAGCCTTTGCATTTTTTAAAATCTCTGTTGAAATCAAAGCATATCCCATTGGCAGCATTCTCAGAAACCCTCCCTGGCTCCAGCTCCACCAGGGCTTGCTAAACGTTTCCATGTCTTGATACTGTTATTCCATTCCGTTTCAATAAGGTGTTTTGTTACTGAGTATTTGAAGGATATGTCAAAACAGCCTCCCATTGAGAACTTGCAGCTACTTCAAACATTTATTCTCTGCTTTAATTCTTTAAAGGTTTTATCTGAGCTGACCTAAAGGGATATAGTAGGTGCTAAATACAGGCAAAGCTTGAAACGCCACTTTTCATTTTGACCCACAGAACCTGAAGTTGAAATTCTGGCTTTACATAATTATCCTCTTCTCATGGTTTAGATACAATCACTTCATTTTAATTTTTTTTCCTAAAGAGCAGCAGTATTACAAACAAACAAACGGAAATAAAACCCTAATCCTGTAACTGACGTAATTATTGCTGTCATAATAAAGATTTTTTTAAGCAGAAGGAACAAAAAAGATGCTAAAGTTATAAACATCTAGCTGACAAAACTGACATCAACTGCCCATCTCACTAAGTGAAGAAAACAATTGCTTTGCATATTTTAGTCAGACTGTATCAAATATCAAAATAGTACTTGCCTGATTATAAACTCATACTTTATATCCTATTCAGGAAGATGTAAGACATTATTAAGTGACTTACGGATAAGCAATCCATTGGTATACCTTCTATTTAGCACCTCCTGGTGCAGACATTGATGACTACTACAACTTAATAGCCTAAATCAGAGATGTGTGGTGTTTATTTGCCCACTGATAATTTATATTTGATTTAGTCAACACTAACATCTTATTGTGTGGATACAATGGCTGGAAGATAATAAACTCTGTGAGCTCAGTACACAACACAGTAATTCCCTTTTTCTAATCTCACCATCACCCTTTTTTTCCCCCTTATAACTAATGTTAGCAAATACCAACATTTGTTAGCCACAGCCCTGAGTGCAGCAACATGAGGTTTGCAGCAGGACATGAAAAGTCTCCTCCTGGTTTTTCCCTTTGGCCCCAAGTGACATATGAGCCCCGGCAACCTGCTGAGCTACCTTGTCATTTAACAATTCCAAACTCAGTGGTAGGCCCCTGCCTATGAAAATTCCGCTCTGTGTGGCACATAATCTCACTGGACATTAAAAAAAAACCTACCCAGTCTCTCTTGTTCGGGTCAGTTACACTGTGACCACAAAACTTTTCATATTTGCATCAAACCTTTAAGAAAAGGAAGAATGGGCAGTTCTGTGCACCAGAGAAGCCAGCGAGCATGTTTCATCTGATAATAATCTGGTCGGCGTTTCAAATATACGGGGCCAGCTTTTGAAAATACCTGTAAGCCAGAAGCTGCTGCAGCAAGGTCCCCTGACACACAAACCCCGCGACTTTTCTCATTATCCGCAAACACGCCAAGCTTTCCTTTAGTAGCTTTCCCCTCTACAGAACAGGAATTCAGGATACAGAAGGCTTTAGTGATCAAAAGGGAACACCATGCTGTGGGAAACAGTGGCTCAAGAGAAAGCACCACAGGTGCCGTGTGTCACGCATTAACAGGTGTCTCTGAGAAGGACTGACAAGAGGACCCCAACACTTCACAAACAAACTTAGTCAACAGGGCGAGCCTCTCGCTCCGAACGAGGAGGTCCCCCAGCCCCGGGGGGCTTCTGCCATTAGCTCGCTCCTTCTCTCAGCGCCCGGTTTCCAGGAAAGGCTGTAAGCTACTGACTTCCGCGGGGGAGGAGAGTGCCCGCTAGCTCTCCCCGGCAGGATCTGCAGGGAAACTTTGCCTGCCCTCCCCGGCTCGCTGCGGGAAGGACGCTGCTGGGGCGCCCCAGCTCGCTGCCCCCGGCGTCGCCACTGTCTCCGTCCCTCCCTTCCCGGCGCCCGAGAGGAGCCCCTCGCGGCTCGTCCGCGGCTGAGGAGGAGACTGCAGGGACCCCGCGAAGGCGCTGGGGAGGGGAACAGCATCGACTCCCGGGGACCGCGGGGCAGACTCATTAAAGGAAGAAAGTCCCGAATGCCCATTAAAATAAAAAATTAAGTCAAGGAGAGCTCTTTCCGGAGAAGCCCAGGGCAGGGAATGGCGAGAAGCCGGGACCCCGGGCCTCCCTCAGGAGGAGGGGGACCCAGCCCCCGAACGGCGTTTGCCCTCTCCGGGTGCGCGGCCCGCGGAGCCCACAGCGCGGGGTGCTGCGGAGAGGCGGCCCGGCCCCCGACCCCTGCCCGGCCCGGCAGGTACCGGCCTCGCTTACCGCGGCTCTGCCTCGGCGTCTCCCCGCCGGCGAGCTGGCAGCGCTCGCTCAGGCACTGGAAAAGTAATAGAAATCCAGCGGCTAGTTTGCTCCTCCGCAGCCTCGCCATAGCACGGAGCCTGCCGAGAGAACTCTCCGGGTGCGGGGTGCGCGCCGCTCCTCGCCGGTAGTGGGGAAGTCCGGAGGGCTGCTC
>VWZG01001687.1:7806-22903 GCA_013396735.1 Grallaria varia
TGTGAATTGTTATAGATAGAAATGGAAACTGTAACTCAAAAGATTTTTCATTATTATCAAAGCAAAGAATTAATCTGAGGAAATAGAACTCTAGAGGATGAGATGGGAGATGGGATGGTGGAGGATGGTGAAATTATTGAAGTATTAAATTAATACTTGCTTAATATAGTTACAAAGGCTAATGCTAATGGAATAATAGCTAGCAATAACTTCATGTTTAATTCTGTGCACTTCATGTTTAATTCTGTGCATGTGCAGTTAGGCTTGTTTTCTCTTCCCATCCCAACATAGTTAGATTTGCAAGTAAGTTAGATCTGAATCTTGTTAATTATTTTTTAAGCTTCAGCAACACAGAATGGAGATAGGCCCTTCCTACCACTGTGGTGCTTATTACATTTGTATCATGTCTATTTAATGCACACTGTTCTCTGACATCCCTGGAGAAAATGTTTTACCCATCAGTGCTGCTGTTAAATTCTGCAGAGTATAAAGGAAAGTAGATACAGAGAACTGCAGTGACAAACACTTCCCTGCTCCCATTTATCTTTTTACATAGTGTAAACAAACAAATGGTTCTCTCTACATATAAAAATGCTGAAGTCAGAGAGTAGACTCTCCACTGGTTTCATCTGCCTTTGATAGGACTACTGAAAATATAAGCAAGGGAGAATAACTGAAATAATTGAAATAGATTTTCTTAGGGAAAATAAAAGATCCTTCTCAGTAGAAAGCCAGTAAATGAAGCATACACTAAGCTGATATTTAAAAACATGAAGTTTGTTAGGAATACTTTAATTATACTGTCAGTTCCTTAGACAGCAAAATAGCTATTGAAATTGCATTTCAGAGAATTAATACTAACATCTAATATGGAAATGATCACATCTCATATCTGCTGTAAAGATCTCTACACTCATATTCTATATGGAAAATGGGAAGGGCAGATACAGTCCTTCTCTACTGTCAGAAATAACAAAGCAGGTCTTAATATGCTGGGATTTCATCTTTCACAGACTAGAATTTTAATCAGTCTAATATATGTGTAACTAAGGAACTGTTTCTCTGGGTACCTTTCCTTAACTATTTTTAGAAACATATCCTCATTCATCAGTCAGATCAGCCATTTAGTCCTTAAACAGTCTAATCAAATTATAATTAACCTTTCAAACTAAACATGAGACTAATACAGCCTCATTCCCAGGTCTGGCAATACAGCGCAGGACTGGAAAGAGGTTGGTCCCTTCCAACTCAATGCAGGGAGGGCTCAGCCCTGTGCCTGCTGCCATGGTCTCTCTTTTCTCTTGGTGAAGGCCTTCCTTGTCCTGAGTAGCTGTGTGTAGATTCCAATGTGCAATTTGGTTTTCCTTCTGCTCCAGCAGACCTTGATCCAGCAGCAGACTCACCTGCTGCCAATCCACTTGCCATAGGGAGCTCGAGAGTCAAAGTCAGCAACAAGATGAACGTCTCATGGAGGTTCGCAGCCTTTGATGGTAGTGCCAAGGCTCACTGAAAGAGGGGAAAAGGCAAATTCCATAAGACATTTCCCAATTTTGATAGTAAACATTGATTTTGTTTATTTTTTTTTTTTTGATGGTTGGCTTTTTGGTTTAGTTTTTCTTTACATTCTTTAATTGCTTATTATGCAAGGATTTATTTTTGAGGAAGTGATTTATTTCTATATTAGAATTAAAGTCCTTATAATATTTGCAGAGGCTATAATTTCTTCTACCTCTCAGCCAAAATATTTATTTAGAAAGTTCCCTTATATATAGTGATAATTCCACTTCCCTGCACTTTTAGTGGCTCTTTTCTGAGATCTTGAGAGAACACATATTCCACTCCAAGGTACATCTGTCTGATGAATCCCATTTAGCAACTTCATATTTCTACACTAGTGACTATCTAACCAAACTAACAGTTCTCAAAAAATCACTATGATCAAACAAACTAAAAAACAAACCCAAACCTCATAAGCCCATAGAGAGAGACTTGATACTTTAATTATTAAAGAAAGCATGTGGCTATCACCTGAAATTTAGAATCACAGAATGTTAAGGGATTGGAATGGACCCTAGAGATCATTCATCTAGTCCCAAATCCCCTGCCATGGGCAAGAACTCCTTCTACTACATCAGGTTGATTGAGGCCTTATCCAACTTGGCCTTGAACACTTCCAGGGGTGGAGCATCCCCAGCTTCTCTGGGCAACCTGTTCTAGTGCCTCATCACCCTCACACTAGAGAATTTCTTCCTGATATCGAACCTAAACTTCCTCTCTTTTAATTTGTACCCACTACTTCTTGTCCTATCAACTTATCATTGGATGCACCAAACTGATGTACCCTTCACTCTCAGGTTTCAAAAGCCATTATCCCTTTTGCTGTGCTTTTACTCTATACAGTTTAGGAAAGAACTATCTGTGGTTTGCTTACTGCCAAGATCACTGGTCGTCTGCACTTCAAGTGAAATATATCTGATTTAATTTATTACCCTGTTAATAAATATTTAAATATTTGATTTGCACCTCAGACCATAAAAAGCCTCAAACAATCCACTGAGTCATAATTAAAAAAATATTTTTATCTTTGCTTCAGCCACATATATATAAATGAGCAAACCAAGGATTAATAGTGCAGTCTGTGGGTCCACCCACATGTGTTATGTAACGTGGATGTGTGGCATCCCGAAATGATGCACGCCTGCAACATATCCACAAAATGTGGATACAGAGAAAGGACTTCTTTGTCCCTTAGGGTAATGGCTCAAAGTTAAAACACATGTAAATGGTACTATAGGCATGGTAACATTTGCCGCTGACAGGGACAGGCATCGGACTGTGTCAGGCCCCAGGGTATGGCTTAATTTGGGATTAAACACAGGCCTGTGTTCAGGTTCAAAACACATTGGGTGTTTGCTGTGTGATGGACTCAGAGATGTATTACTGTGGCAGACTTGATGTGAAAGTGCCTTTCCAGCAGATGGGAGTTAACATCCAATGCAGATCCATCTGGCTTAGTAATGAGTTGTTAATTGGAGAGTACTTAAAGGAGAGTTAAGGGTATCAACCTCATGTGTATCATGATATACAGTATAATGTAGTGAAGATGCTGCTACTGGACCCAGGGTACTGTAAACTTCAGTCCAAGGACTGTGATCAGTTGATCACATGTGGCAATGTATTGTCATGGCTGGGTTTGCCCAAGATTAGGACTACCTCTGCCCTGTGTTCCAATATTTTTGCATTATTGACAGTGCTAGATGACATATTTTGTTCCAAATTAATTACAGTGATGTTGAATGTCTCCTGTACAAAAGAATATCTCTAGTATTTTGTGCAGTGAGCTGTGTTTGTTACTTGAATTGGTCCCACCACAATTATGTTTCAAACTGAATGAAGAAAAGTTTAGGTTAGATATACTTGAGAAATTCTTTACTGTGAGGTTGGTGAGGCACTGGAACAGGACACACAAAGAAGCTGTGAATGCCCCATCCCTTGAAGGCTGGGTTGGATGGGGCTCTGAGCAACCTGGTGTAGTGGAAGGTGTCCCTGCCATGGCAGGAGTGTTGGAACTAGATGACCTTTAAGATCTTTTTTAACACAAACCATTTTATGATTCTTTTTCAAAAGACTGGTCACTTAGTGTTCATTTCAATGCTAGGAGGTGAAGGAACAAAGTTTTGAGCATTAGAGGAGCAGAATCATTACAAGGGCTGAATTTTTAAGCACTGAGTTACAAAAACTTGCTGCAAATTCATCTGAAATGCTGTGATCAGTGTAGTCTTAAATCACTATCCAAGGCTATAGAAGGTTTATAGAGTCAAGAGAATGAGTTCATTTTCATAATTAATAGCCCTTACTTAGGTGAACAGGGTATCAGAACTGATAAGGAACTAAGCTGCACTGACTGATATGTGGGACACAGTAAAAAAAGTTAATGACTCCCAAGGAAAGTCCAGCTCATTAGAAATGAGAGCACAGAAGCATTCAGCACTATGCAAGAGCCAATCTCCAAAAAGATCACTCTGCTATATTGAATAACTTTTGTTCTAAAGTGGATTGCAGAAATTTATTACTAGTATGAGTAAGCAAAGAAAGGGATCTTCCTTGCTCTCAGGTAGTGTATGAAGATCAGGTCTATTTTCATTAAAAGATCTGTTTACACTAAGTGCGAATTTCAGGAACTACTTTATTCCTCCTATTTATTATGAAATTGTTCACTAAAATGAAAATAGTATGTTGGGCTAATGTTGTCCTTGATATTTCATCTATAGCATAAGTTTTTTCAAGAAGGTAAGAATTCCTCTAGAATTAAACTTTTCATATTCTTTCTGTCCTCACCTTTTGACAAAAGTACTCTTAGACATAACTAATCATTAGTTTGGTAGCTTCAGGATTGGATTGCATTTACTAATTTAAATCCAAAGACTGGATGAGTGTTTTAAAGTCTCTGTCATCTCTTGACTCACCTGGTACTGTCACAAAACAAGTGTCAGACTTGTTGCCTGCTCTACTAAAGATGATGGACAGATAACTTCTTGAAATGTGCAAACAAATCAAGGTGAAGTTGTGATATCCTCATTTAAGGAATAACCACATGTAGAGCAGTGCTAAAAATATCCTGAGCCTTCAAGAAAAATACATTGATGGAGAAGCCATTTTTTAATCCTTTGTGAGATTGACTGTGTAACAAAGTTGAACATGTGGAATTCATTATAAAAATAAACAACATGGTGATCTAGATTATTTTTATAAGAAATTTATTAAGAAAGAGATAGTTTATGTGAAAAATGAAAGAAAAATTATTACAGTCCAATTAGGAACAGATGAAATGAGGTAAGGTGGTTTACTACTTAGCATTTAAAAAACCTTCCTTTTTATGGTACATTAAGACAGTAGTCAGATGGGAACTGTCTTTGAAATTTGCAACATGTTTGAATAGTCAAAAGTAATTGGACTCCATTATAACATGTAGTGCCTGCTGTGTGAGTCATTAGCATTCTCATAGTTCAAGTATATGCACTGATAAAATTATGATGAGATAGCAAAAGTACCAACTCAATATTAATTCAGGCTTTAGACAAATATTATAATAGGATTTGTACATTTAAGGTACAAATTATCCTCTCAGCATGTGCTCTGTATATCGAGGGATTTAATATTGATGTGCATTGAGAGAAAAATACATCCATAATCACAGTTACATTTAAGAATCAAATCCAGATGGGAAACAAAATATTAATAATTTTTTTTTCATATGTCTCAGAACATGAAATGAAGATCCATTTTTTTCCTGGGTACCATTTCAAGGTACTAATTAATGCTCAAGAAATGTTTGTGGTTATTTTTGTATTTTTATTTTTTTTTATTATTGCCTCTCTCTGCATGGATAACTTCTGTTCCTTTAATGTCAGTGCTGATTTACATTGTTTACAGATATTAATCTTTATGTAGTGAATATATAACTGAAATATACTACTTGTACACAGAGCTATTGAAAATAATTCTGTACTGGGTAGTCACCATGATAACCTAAAAAACCTAAACTGGCCAATCAGATAGATCTTCTCCATGGCTAGTATAGCTAGTATTTGTTTTGCATGTCCTACAAGAGGGAAAGGTTTGCATTCTGTCAGGATTAAAGAAAAGAGAAGCTTATATATGTCATTTTCTGTAGGACAGAAATCCCTATTTTTTATCATGCTCTTGGCATTACGTGTGTACCTCTGCAAAGAAATCCTCGGTAACCTGATCACTGGCATAGTTTGTGGTTCAGTATGAAGTTGCTTTGCACAAAAAGAGGGAACAGATTTTCATACAAAGATATGTATTCACATTAATAACTGATCTTTTCTGAGACAGTTATTTTTGTAAATATGCTTCCACTTATAAATCGAAATTAAAGCATAATTTGATATGTAAGAAAAAAATCTTCTTTTAACAACATTTCATACACAGAATACTGAAAAAAAATCCTGTGGAAATCAAGCCTTTAATTTGAGTTTTCCATCTCTGAGGTGTCAATATTGTTAGAGACATTGTGAAAATAAAGATCTTATTATCTTTTACTGCTCTATGTTTGTAGAAGGTCTTTAGAGAGAAAAAGCATTTCCAGTCACTTGTCTCCTTGAAGGTACAGCTAAAGAGGTCAAGTAATGAGTCTTTCTTTCTTCCCAGAAAGAGAAGGCTGAAAGATGTAGGGAGCATGAAAATTTCACCCAGTTCTATGAGAACCTGCTTGTTTTGTTTCTTGGCAGATGATCTGATTTCACTTGTGTAAAAGCAGAAATCATTGACTGCTAAATCTCTAGTGATTTGTATTTGGCTGCTATGAGTATAGACACAGAGAACTGAGATTGAGACCCTTGGAACCAGTGGCTTTATTGTAGTTTCATAAATCCAAAGGTGACCTTCAGGAAACTGGGAAGGGAATGCAAGGATTACACGAAAATGAGGCGGAAAGGTCTAAGAAAGGCAGTCTGCAACATGTTGACTAGTTTGAGCAGCAGATTCTCTTTGGTAAGCACTATTTGTAATACAGAGAACTTCCAAAAATATTTTGTACCATATTTTTCATCTAGAAAAAATTGCTCTGCATCTTTTCACTAATGAAAATAGATGAGGAAAAAATGGTAATAAGTGCATGCTTTAAAATTCTAAGCAGTAGAAGAAAAATCTGTAACTGGAAAAAAATTTCAAGGTATGATGGGCATCCATATCCATACACTAACAGGGGGCTGCCAGGCAGCCTCTATGGGGAGCATCCAGGGCTGCCCCATGTTGGACACAGCAGGCTCCAGTTGGCTTCAGCTGACCCATGGCAGGGCACGGCTGAGCACCATGGCCATGATAGCAGCGCCCTGGGGACAGTCAGGGTAAGGGAGGGCACAGCCACAGAACAGTTGAGGTTGGAAGGAACCTCTGGAGGCCTTCTGGGCCAAGCACCTTGCTGAAACAGGAGCAGAAACTCCCACACTTCAATTTGTGCCCATTGACTCTTGTCCTGTCACTGGGAAGCACTGAAAATGCCTCGTTAGATCCTTTTGTCATCCACCCTTCAGGTATTTATAGACATTGGTCAGAGGCACATACACATATTCCTCCACACCTGAGGCTTCTCTGATCAAGGGTAAGGACTCCTAATTCTCTCAGCCTTTGCTCACAGGAGAGATGCTCCAGTTCCTTACTCACTTGTGTCCCTTTGGTGGATTCTCTGCAGAGTGTCCATGTCTCTCTCCACCTGTTGGCAACACTCCTAGTGTAGCCCAGGTTACCATGTACCCTTCTTTATAGCAAGGGCTCATTGCTGGCTCATGTTCAACCTGATGCCCACCAACCCATCGTAAAGGTCTTTTTCTGCCAAGCTGCTTTACAGCTGGGTGGTCCCTAGCATGTATTCATGCACATATTCATGCACGAGGTTGTTCCTTCACTGGTGCAGGACTTTGACCTTCTCCTTTTGAACTAACTGCACTGAAGCTCACTACTCAGTGTCCTCTATGCCTTCTCATTGGGAGAGGAGATGCCAAAATGCTGCCATTGATTTAAACTTTCTGCTTCTGACTTATATTCACAGGCAGTCACAGTAAGGCTCCGAAGATAGCAGGGTTGAAAGCAGCATATGTTCCTACTCACTTACTGGAAGGGTAACAGGAGAATCACCACTGAAATGGAGTTATTTTTCTCCTCCGTACAAAACGCTGTAACCATCTGCCTTCTGAACTCCAGTAAATTAATTTCGATAGTATCCTGGGGAGAAATTGTCTTGCTTGTCACGTTGTCTTACTGTGATCCCCTGCCTGGCTTGCTAATTTGCAGAAGCAGAGGGAGTCTGTCTCCTAGGGCTCAGGGAGAAATCATTAAGAGGCGTGATAAGACACCAACCACAACCACTATCCTTTTTCTTCCTAAGGAAACAAGGCTTATTAGAACAGTGGAAACTGAGGGCAGGGAAAACACAGTCATGGGTTGCCTTGGCAGGAAGCGACCTGCAAACTTGCAGGTGTGAGGGTCCCTGCCCTACCCAGCACCAACGCTCTCGCCGGTGGGGCTCTGGGGTCCTCTCTAATTTAGTAGATGCTCTGTGATGAACATGCCATATCCCTTTGCAAGGCTTCTGCCACACCATCTTATCCTTCCTCGTCAGGGCAATTGATTTCAGTCAGAATCCCCATAAAAGAGTCCTTCTAGAAAACGAGTATGTCTTATTCAGGGTATACATCAAAAATAATTTCATATCTTACTAGAGAGTATGTTTTAATAACAATTGACTGTGTTTCTTTCTACAAATAAACCAAAACCAGGTAATTAAAGTAGTGTAGTGATTTACCTGAATACCTTAATAAAGAAGTAATTTTGCCTTATTATTGCTAGATAACATGAACAGTCTTTGATGTGACATAAAAGAGTTGATCAAACTGTAGAGAATGAACATCAAATTCTTGAAAATTAATCTTTAATTTGTTGATATTCAGTTTGCATTTCAGATTCCTTCTGTGAGATTAGTATTCCTTTAAAATAAAGATTTTACGAACTTTCTGCAAGTTTGAGGTAATTAGTAGCTAGAATAAACTGATTTATTCACTCCTTTGATAACAAGGGTTTGCTTATTTATTTTTTTTTTTAATATAGAACAAGACAATCTTTGTCCTTATCCCTTAAGATGGGATAAAAAAATAAAAAAAAAAATTTGTAAATTTTGCAGATGAAAATGCTACATTAGTTTTAATTTCTTGTCTCTATAGTGCATTTTTAGCTGCCATATAGAGCATTTTAGGTGCTGAGAGAACAAAGATGACAATAATAAAATTACTGCTGCAATATTAGAAAGTAACTATTTTACATATTTAACTCTATATCCAAAAATACTAGATGCTATTTGGAAATCAGCTAGTAGATGTTTTGAATATTTAATTAGCCATTGGAATTTAAGGACCAGCTGAAATTTCATAATCTTTCTGAATATTATCAAAGCACAGATTATTTAGTTAAATACTACCTTTTTATTTTCAAATATCTATTTAAATTAATTTTTACACAGAAAGCTCTCACTGGACAATGTCATAATGTTTCTAGTATGTCTGAATATTGAGTTAAACACCTAAAAACGTCTAATCTAAAATTCTCTCACCATCTGAGCATGCAGTTGTTGACAATCAATAATAATCCAACTTATAAGTAAGCCTTTAATCAAGTGATATTTTGCAGGAGGAGAAAATAGTAAAGACAAAAACATCTTGACCTGTTGGCAAAGTGCAAAAACAAAGGTTTAAATCTTTCTGGTGTAGACTCCCTGTGCCTTAAGCTATGCATTTCAAAGACACACTATGATGGAAAAATAAAAAAGGCATAGAAGTTTTGTTTCAACTGTATCTAAGTGCATTTATAATTATATTCTTTGGAAAATGGATTTTTTTTTAGCTGTTGTTGACCAGAATGAAAACCAAAAAAAGGCACTTAAGAAACCTTCCTGCCTGCCTGCCTGCCTGCCTGCCCACCTCACTCCCTTCGTCTCTCTCTCTCTTTTTTTTCACCCTACCCCTTATTCAGAATCCACCAGCAGATGTTTATACTAGAAGATCAGTGACTAACATATTAATTTCCATGCTGGAAACATAATTTACTAATATAACTTAGTAATTTTTTTGCAGATTCCCTGAATTTCATTGCTCCTTTTCGACCACAAGTACCTGCACACCTCAGTACTCCCTTTCTTTTCACATAGTTACCACAACATTATCCTGGTAAATACTACAGAAAGATCATGTGAGTCTACAGTTGTTTATCAGTTTCTGGGTATTTAAAAAAAATAGGAAAGAAAAAAGAATTATAGGATTCTACAGTGTTTCCAATTATATCTGTAAAGTTCACAAGAGGTGGTTATTTACAAGTTCAAGAAGTACCAACTTTATGCTGGACTCAGAGTAAATACTCAGACAATGTAGAAAGGCTTCCTAATGACTTCAACATTTATTAAAACTAACACTGTAAACAATGTGACTCCTTTTTCAGCAGCAACTCACCATAGGTTAGCACAATTATCCCGCAATTTACTCCATCAAATGTCAATATTTTCTGGAGAAAGCAAAAGAACTTAGTAGGATATGCCAATGAAATGGCCTTTAAAAAAAAAAACCTTTAAGTGTAAAACAGGCCCTCAATTCTGGAAACCTGAGAGCTGCATTTGTGGATCAGAACTTTATTTTCTACAACAAAAGAGATTTTTTTGGTGCAACTAGAGCAAATAACTACTATACACTAGGAGTGAATTCAGTGGAGTAAAGACAGAGAAACAGTATTAAATAGAGTGAGCTGATCTCTAGAACAACTAGAGGAATAAATGTCTTTGTCACGGTCTCATTTCTTGTTTGGGCTTTACCTTAAAAGAGTTAAATGTCTTATGAAAGATATACTAATACTAATACAATGAGTGATATTTCCAGTTTCTGAGGTATTTAGGAGGGAAAACATCATAAATAAAACCGTTTTCTTTCTTCTGCTTTGTTTCTAAGATAGCCATTTAATGCCCACAGGAAATGGAAAAGTTATGTAAATAGATAAAAGTAAAGCCAAACTAGTAAGAAAAAATAAAACACGACAAAATACGACACACATAAAAGCACAAAGTTGTGTTGATGGTGAGATATTTAAAATAACCAGTAAAGATCAACTATAATACTTTCAATAATATTTTAAAATGCATGATGCAGGGACACTGTAAACTGTATAATTAACCAGCACAAACCTCATAAAATCATTCAAAAAGAAATCAGCTGCTATACAATTCTAAGAAATGTAACTATGGTCTAACATGATTTGCATCCTGCTGGAGTTCAGGCTTTCTTTCTGGGATCACAGGGAAAATCAGCCTGAATTTTCTCTATGTTAAAACAGCTTTTTATCCATCACTGTTATCTTTCTGGTTTTGAATAAAGCATTGTCTGTGTTTTGTTGTAAATGCCAGGCTTCAAGAATTGATTGTTCTTTTGTTGCTTTTTATTGCCTTGTTACTGTGGGGCTTTTTATGTCTGAATCTATTCTAAGTGCTAAAATAATACTGAAGCTTTGCTTATTTTTTTAGAAGACTTCTTGACAACAGCAGAAGTTATTTGAGGGCATAGCAGCTGAACACATCTGAGCATTCCTACAAAGAGTTTAGCTGACTGAGACATTAAGGGTATTACATTTTTAGAGTGTCTTTTTTTTTCCTCTCAACACCCTCCCACCCTAGTTTCCCCAAAAACTAAAGTGCAAAGAAAATATAAGAAAGTAGATATGCGCAAATATTTAAGAATAGTCACGTAAATATTTGCGGAGTTCCTCCAGATAAATACTTATTTCTGTCACTTCAAAGAAGTAACTTTTAAGAGTACTGAGTTTACAGTAAAAGATTAAGACTTCTCTGTTTTAAATGACATTTTTATATAGTCAGATAAACCCCAAAATAATCAGTAGTTTAGATGATAAAATTTTTGGAATAAATCAAAAATATGAATTAGATTCAAATCCAGCTGGTATTGTCTGACAAAAAAAACCCATCCAAATAAAGGAAAATATTTCTTTTTGAGTTTTTGTATTTTCTAGAGGAATATATAGGCTTTCAATTTCAGAATAACATTTGGTCTCTGACATTCAAATGCAAAAATGAAAATTAAATGTATTAGAAACAAGACCTAGAAAAACACTGCTTTTCACATGAAATCAGTCACTAAATCCAAAATTAGGTGTTCACATAGTTCCATTGTTCATGAGCATTTTGTAACATGATGATTAATTTCAGTTTTTGACTGGCAGGATTTCTGTCTTTTTATCAAAGTGTCTATCACTCCGTACTGTGTCAATGCCAAATCGCAATTTCCTGTTTAAGTCATGAAAAAATATTCTAAGTCTCAGGGTGGCACAATAATGAATGAAAAAAAAATTGTTTTAAACCATCTACAATTCTTTCAGTCCAGTTAAACATTTTGTTTTCAGTTGTAACTTCCCCTGTTTGCTTTCATTATGCTTTTGAAAGAAAGAAGTATATAGCCAAGTTTTGAATCTTAGATGGAGTGGTGATAATTTGTGAAAACACAGTGATTCAGGTGCCATTCATTAAGTGTACAAAGCCCACGGTTCCGGAAAGACCTGTGTTTCCTTAAGTGTTCATTTGATCTAACTTGGTCAAAGATTTAGAGTTTTGGGCCAAGGTGTTCCTTTCTCCATAATCCTTAAATCACGGGGGTTGCTGCATACCTTAAGGTGGGAGTTGTAGCATCTTTCACAGTAAAAGGCCTAAAGCTGCTCTAAGAGTGGGCTGGAAATGTTGGATTCCCTTTAGAGCTGAAGTCCTTGTAAGAAAGATCCTCTGGGAGGTCCAGACCTGCAACCTTCCGCTCCAAGTTTCATGGGAGTTATCAAGGGACAGAGCCCCCTCAGGTGACAGATAAACCTTCTGGGTAAGGCACACACCAACAGGTACTCTGTACTATACTAAGAAGAAAACAGGTTCCTAAATGTGCACTTTCCTCTTTTCTGGTACTTCTACACAGGAACATTTCAGCTGAAAACGCCTGGATGTGGCGCTGTGTGATAGGGGGTGATTATGTTTGAAGGGTTACAGCGCTAGTGCTGGGTGGGCAGTTGGACTTAATAATCTTCAAAGTCTCTTCCAACACTGATGATTATATGTGAGTCAGTGATCAAGTGTTAGTTGTACCACATCTGCAACTACTCTGTCCAGGGCTTTCTGCGTGCAGGGTGAGCAAATTATGCCTTTGATCTCTGGTCACACAAGCAAACTACATATGGTTTTTAAGGAGTTTTTATTTCAATTTTTGATCTTTTTTATATATATATTAATAGAGAGATTTACCTGAATTCTGTTGAAATATTGTCCACTCTATAAGGTTGGTAACTCATCCTTAGCTGGATTAATTAGCTAAAAGGCACATTGTAAGATGTGAGAAAATACATACAGAACTTATTGGGAAACTTAAGTTCTGTAGCAGTAGCTACTTCTAATGTTGCATCATTTTACTTCTTTGAGGGCATTCTGAAACTCAGACTAAATGAGGGAAAGATAATCTGCATTCAATTTTTCAAATTTCCAGTATCTATGGTAAATGTTACACTATGCAAGAAAACAATTATTTTTGTTTAATATCACACCCTGAGTGTGTACCAGTGAGAATTTGCTGAGGTAAGCAACTGATTGTATAACATAATTGCTCAACTCATAGCTCAACTTTAAATAAGTTAAAAATTCAGATTTAAATTATTGCTTTCAACAAACAGTATAAGCAGTTAAGTAGAACATAATAAGTTAGCAACAGTAATTATTAAATAATTATCAGCACACACTCCTAAAGTGTGTAGTTGTTTATTTTGAAACTTTAATAATTTCTACTATAGTTTCCTCTTCTTTATAATAATTATTTTTATAAAATTATAATATTCTCAAATACATTCAGGAAAATACAAAAGCAGTGCATTAATAAGAATGTTATTAAAAATTTACAGTTACCTATGTAAGTGAAAGCCTTCTCCACTATAAAATGTATTTCCTAATTTCCAGTCTGAACCTCTCCAGTTAGAATTTGTGGCCATTTCCCCTTGTTACATTATTTGTTACTGCTGAGAAGACCTTGTCTCCATCATCTCTGTAATACCAGGAGCAGTAGACTGCCATTAGATTGGCCCTTACCCAAGCACAGCTTTTCAGCTGCTGAATCCCTCTGGCAGCCCCAAGACTCCTCTGAAGGACTCCTCTTAGTTTCTCAACATTCATTTTGAACTGCTGTTGACTCAAAGCACATTCCAAAGGCAGATTCACCAGCACCTCACAGAAGGTGATAATATTTTGCCTATATCTGCTCGTTGTGTAATATAGCCCAGAACTGAGCGTGCTCTACTTGCGAAACAAGCAAACGTCTGTCCCATATTCGGCCTGGCCTTCACTGTTATCTCCAGGTCTCTTTTATCGGGGCTGTGACTCAGCCTGTCGGTTCCCAGGGGTGGGTTATTCTGTTCCAAGGGTATCCATTTGCATTTCTCACTGCTGAGCTTCATCAAATAAGTTCAGACCTCAAGTTTGCCAAGGCCTTTGTGAAGGGAAGCTCTAGTGGTTATTCTCAGTCATTCCCCATAATTTGGTGTTGTGTGGAGGTGCTTTGCCGACATCCAGATCATTGATGAAGACATTGCACAAAGCTGGACTCTGTACTGTCCTCTGGAGTATGCTCATTGTCACCTGCCAGCTGAACATTAAGATTTTGGATAAGACCCCTGGGCCCAGGGGTCCAGCCAGATTCCAGTGCAACTAGTAGTCTGCACTTCGTCATATTCCAGTGGACAATGCTATAGGACATGAAGCCTTACGGAAGTCAAGGTGTACGGTATGCACTGTGTGTTCCTCATCTCCAGCTAGTCCATAACCTCTGCTCTCCCCATGCCTACACAGGCACACATAAATATTTCTGGACACTTCTGTCTGCAAGGTCATGTGGTAACTGTGCCACTGAAATAATCCAGGGTAAAACTCTGCAGAAAAGTTGGTGTCTTTTAGGCTAGGTCAGTTCACTACTTTCTTTTCCACATAGTACTTGAGTTGTTACCAAAATTGAAAGACTAGTGGGAGTCACCCAGGATTTCATGAATAGAAGAATAAAATAAAACAATAACACAGATTACTGGTTTCTCAGAAGAATCATGGGTGGAATGAACCACTTGCCCAGTTGGCTCCTATTTTGACCTATCTTTTAATGTGGCTTCCTTGCACACTGCAGATGGATGGGAATGAGCTCTGTATTTTGCTCATGCAAGAACACAGACTGTCTCGTGAGTAAAAGTCATTAAAAGTACTGATTATACTATAAATTATTTTGGAATATTTGAGTTTTATAATTGTAATTTATCATCATAAAATACCTGACTATTAGCCAGGTCTGACTGAGCTGGGATCCCTGACCAAACTGTAGCTGGACTCACATCCACATTCCCATTAAAAGAAAAGATCAAAGAAAGAGAAGCCTCAAAAACAGAAGTTTATTATTGGAAGGTAAAAGAAAAAAGTCTTATGGCTGAGAGAAATGGCAAATCCTTTTATTGGAATACATGTAGC
>VWZG01001687.1:24088-41072 GCA_013396735.1 Grallaria varia
ACTACCAAAAATGTTTTAATCTATAGGGCAAATTTGAACTGTGTATTATTAATCCCCTAAACATTGAATTCTCAATGTAAATTCAATAGCTCTAAGTAATTTTTGCAACGTTTCGTGCAATCAGTTTTGTCAGTTCAACTTTTGTTTATTGCACTGTTGTGTTTTATTCTCATGCACTAACAAGCCTATTTTGTGTTCTGATCCTAACCTGCCATAGGTAACTAAAATAAAAATGCTTTATCTAATAGAAAACAAATCTTTTGGTGTTAGATCCAGCTGAGCTGCTGACATATATAGCTGACATACTGTTAAGAAGGATTTCCCTTGCTATAACAGGAATTTAATCAATTACCAGATTATATAAGTCAATGGCTTTGCGTAGGGGCAGATGATCCCTTGGTGTATTTTCTAAGAAAGATATTTTACTCTATGGGATATTTATGCCTAAAACTACAGAATATGACCTATGGAACAGAACAGAATCTTAAGATCTGTTTGAATTGATGATTAAACTATACTTTTTGATCTCTTTTCATGGAAAACAATTATATTATGAAACAAATCAGTCTTACCATTTGTCTTTTCCTCCCTTTTTATTCTCTTAGTTTCCAATTTGTCTATCCTAGTAGCTATATTTTAGTTCAGTCTGTGCAATCTCCATTATTACAGTACTATTGCATGGATCAGGAGTAAATGTAGATGCATTACTTTACTTTTCTTCTCCTCAGTATTCTTTATACTTTTCTTACCCTCTACTGGGTGAGGGGAGATGTTATTACTGTTGGCACATTCATACTTTTGAACTTAGTATCTAAATAAAAGGTGGGTCAGAAGCTGGAATGTCAACTACTTATAGGCTGAGCAAAATGATCTCGTCTAAAATATCCCACAGAATGTAGCACATATTTCAGTTTTAAGACAAAACCAACAGACACAACAGAACATGAGAGTATATGCAAGAGTCCTATTTTTTTTCCAACAATGTAAACTTAAATCCTGTTTATGTGAACACCTGTTCTGGCTGTAGTTTCCAGTTTAATGAGTTAAGGGAGCCTTGTCTCTCTGAACTGAGAGTAGCTCTATCATTTTGACATTTAATTTTGTTTGTCTTTTATAAATGTCTTATAAAAAAAGAGAATCATTTAGCATCTGTTATGTTATCTCCTCACATCTGTCTCCATTAGCCATTGTTAAATATATACACAATACATTAAAATTCAGTTGATTTTTTTCCTCTTAAATCACAAATAGATTTAATTATTGATGCGAAGTTCTTACCATAACAATTGCTCACTGAAGATTTAATGAGTTCTCACATTTAGACTGGATTTACCAAGGGATCTGTCTTGTTCCTCTAAAGCTATGAGAGAATATTTAATAGCTTGTTTTTTGCTTTGCTTGTGCCTATTTAAAAACCATTTGTTGTTGTTTTTTGTTTCCCAGTGTTTCCACGTAGCCATCCCAGTAAATGAAAAATGCAATAGGGTACACTGATGAATTATTTTTTTAAAAAATATGTATATTGCAGGGGAGTGACATCCTTTTAAAGAAATTACGAAAATAAGTTGGGAGAACTGAGTAAAGTGAGTATAAGTGTTGTCCTAGTACAACATAAAAGAATATAAAGCTGTATAACTACATTCTAAGAAATGTCACGATTAAATGGTTACACACGTGCATAAGCAGGTTAAATTGGCGAGTAAAGTAGTTGCATTGTGAATGGTCAAAGCTGGAGTCGATGAAGTTTTTGAGAATAAAATTATAGTCCTCATTAGTTGATTGGAGATAAAGATACTAATGATTTTTATTTTTTTTAGTCTAATTGTTACTGAGAGAATATTGGGTGGAAATATATCATCATTGATGCTGAAAGGATTTGTAAATAAGTGGTCATTCAGATTAGGAACTCTTCAGATCCTGGATAGGTTAGTGATCTGAACTATGCAACTTTTTGTCAAAAGGACATAGAGAAAGTGAGGGAAACCCATTGACTTCACATTAGTACAAACCTAGTTTTCCATTCATCCATTTACTCTGTTTATTATATATTATAAATCATGATTATATATCAATTCATTTCCAAAAATGCTATATTCTTGAATGGAATAAAAGCAAACTGCAGTGTTAGAGATTATTAATTTACTAGTCCAAGAAATTCCATGTCAGATATTCCCAGAGAGTACACAGTCAAGTGATATTTTCAAAATTTTTTGATATAATTCAGAAAACTGTGTTTATTTTCTTTCTACGAATAGTTATTATCTTTGCTATATATTTTGGTGGATTAATGTCGACTGGACACCAGGTGCCCAGCAAAGCCACTCTATCCCTCCCCTCTTCAGCTGGAAAGGGGGGAGGAAATATAATCAAAGTCTTATGAATCAGGATCCCTCACCAGTTACAGTCATAGCCAAAATAGATTTGATTGGGGGAAATTACTTTAATTAATACCAATCAAATCAGAGTAGCATAATGAGAAATAAAAACTAAGTCTTACAACACTTCCTGCCCCTTATCCCCCCCAACCCCAACCCTGCCTTCTTCCTGGTTTCGACTTCACTCCTGATTTTCTCCACTCCCTTTCCCCAGCAGTGCAGAGGGACAGGAAAAGGGGATTGCGGTCAGTTCTTCACACATTGTCTCTACCTCTCCTCCTTCACACCATTCCCCTGCTTTAGTGTGGCATTCCTGCCATGGCAGACAGTCCTTCCCGAACCAAGCATAGGTCCCTTCCCCAGAGTGCAGTCCTTCAGGCACAGGCTGTTTCAGTGTGGGTTGCCCATGGGGTGACAAGTCCTGCCAGCAGACCTGTTCCAGTGTGGGTTCCTCTCTCCATGAGTCCACAGGCCCTGCCAAGAGCCTATTCTAGCTTGGGATTCCCATGGAGTCACAGCCTCCTTTGGGTATCTCCCTGCTCCAGCACGGGTCTCCTCCCTGGGCTGCAGGTGGATCTCTGCTCTTCCATGGATCCCCATGCGCTAAAGGGGGACAGCCTTCCTCACCTTGGGCAGCACCACAGGCTACAGGGGAATCTCTGCTCTGGTACCTGGAGCATCTCCTCCTCCTTCTCCTACACTGACCTTGGTGTCTTAGGGGCTCATCTCACACATTCCTCCCTCCTCTGGTTGTAGTTGCTCCTGTGCAATAACTTCTCCCTGGTCCTATAATGCCTTGTCCGCAAGGTGATACCACCAGTACTGACGGACTCAGCCTTGGCCAGCTGCAGGTTTATCTTGGAGCCATCTGGCATTGGCTCTGTTGGACATGGGAGAAGCTTCTGGCATCTTCTCACAGAAGCCTCTGCTGTAACCCCACTGCTACCAAAACCTTGCCACACAAGCCTAATACATATTTAATATAGTGACTGTTCTCTCTACAATCAACAGATGTTGTTTCTTTGGAAAGTTAATAACTCTCACAGCAATTTTTTAAAAAAGAGCTGCTCCAACTTTACACATTCGACCCTTTAACTTGCAGATAAATCTGTTATTTTTGATGAAATGTTTGAGCATATTTGTTCAACAGTTTTTGTAAGTGTTTTGTACTGGTAGTTGCTTGGCATAGTATTTGATGGATTTGTTTAATTTCTACTGCCATGTCCATATTTCAGTACTTCTGGCTTCTCTTTGATGTGTCTGAATAAATAACTATATGTTTATGTTTAATATCCTGGCTTGAGATGTGTGACCTATCACAAGTGGTTTATAAATTTTTATTTCTAATTTGAAATGTACAGGACGTGATCGTTTAATTTGGGCTTTTAATGTGTCTTGTTTGGAGAGAACTCTGAAAACACCTGACTGGAAAGGTTAGAAACATAATTTTTTGCTGTCTTTATATTTTTAATGCATTTTGATCCTTTCATCTGATGTGCCTGATCTATACTAAATTCTTCCCTCCTGATGAGCTGAACTCTTCAAAGCTTTCCTTAAAAATTTGTATCTTTCCCATCTTTTGTCTTATTGCTTCTCTGTAGCACCTTATTGCCTTGTAGTTACTTTCTGGTATAAATAAGTAATGTTTCTATGCATCTGTATTACTCTAAAAATATATCTACTTAATGACAAAGTATATGCTCATCTAAGGTCGCTAAGGGTCATTGGCTATTCCCATGTTTATTGTTGCCTTGTCATATAATGGATGGCCATTACACACTCGGAACGAAAACCACATGTATTACAGTCTTGGGGAATGGGCACTACTCATTTTTCAACCCCATGAGTGCTGCAGATAAGCATACACTTAGCAGGAGAGTCCTGCCTAGATTAGATTACAGTATCACATGAAATAGGCCGTTTATTTAAGTTTTACATTTAAAATCAGTTGGAGCTCAGTTCACTAAGGATGTATTGCATAAATTTGGCTGTTCATCCAAACCTGTGTCCTTTCCCCATAATATGTAAAACTTCTCTGTTGTTTTGTTTAGTCTCTAGTAATTTACCATTCAGCTAAAATGCAGCAGTATTTTTTCATTAATATGAAATTAATTGTACTGTTTACTGATTTCACTCCAAGCCCTGTTTTCTTGTGCTGAACCAAAAAAAGCACAAATGACAACATAGTAAACATAATATGATAACTCAAGTGGTTCCTGCACTTCAATTCCTCCAGTGATTTAGAGCCAGCTTTTTCCTCATAAAGGATTATATCAGATGCATATTTAAAAATAAATTTATATATATATATATATATAATTGCAGCAATTCAGTGTATTTCTTTGCATAGGAAAGATTGTCAGTGTTCTGTTATAAATCATCAAGAGAAAGCTAAGATTTTCTCGCTACTTCTGAATCAGCTTTCTCATTGGAGCCTCCCACAGCATTTCACATGGATGTGGTGGTAGCACAGCCGGAGACAGAGATGGCCTTTTCCCCTTCAGCTTCCTCAGCTGCCCATTTACAGAACTGTTGTTGGGATGGTGGGCTGGTGAGCACAGTGACAACCCCTTTGTTCTAGGATTCCTGGTGCTGTTTCCCTAGAAACAACTGCAAACATAACCAGAAATGTTCTGTGTGCTGTGGCAAAAAATGAGACTGTTCTTTTGAGTTGGACATTTAAGGTATTTGTGAGATTATTTTGCTTGCAAATGATCGTGATCCTTCTGTTCATACAGGATCAAAGTAACTAGTGTGTACTAACAAGGCTTATATTCATATAACTTTTAATGCATCAACAGAGATACCCAGTAGAAATACTAAGCAGTACAGAGTTCCTTTATAACAAAAATACAAGAACACTTTTGAAAAATACATACAATTATTTGTTTTTTGGTCAGATGCACTCTATTCTCCTAGGAGAACATTTTAAGAAATGTAACTTAGACTTCTATTTGATTAATTAGCTGTCTGCTGAAATTTCTAACTACTGCAGTGAGTTATTATGTCCATTTTAAACTAATTGAGTTTACCTAAACAACGAATTTTGGTATACCCAAAATTCAGTAGGGTATAGCTGAGAATGCCTAGTTTCATCATCATATTTTGACTCAGAAATCAGTAACTTCAGCATTTTTTTTTCCCACCCAGTTCCTAGAATCATAAAATGGCTGAGTTGGAAGGGATTTCAAAGACCATCTAGTTCCAACCCTATTCCATGGCAGGGACACCTTCCACTAGACCAGGTTACCTGGCCTTGAACGCTTCTGAAGGGGGGCATCCACAGCTTCCCTGGTCAACTTGTGCCAGGGGCTCACCACCCTCATAGGGAAGAATTTCTTCTCTAGATCAAACCAAAATTTCCCTCTTTCAGTCTGAGCCCCTTCCCCCTTGTCCTATTGCTACAGTTCCAATTGGAGAGTCCCTCTCTGGCTTCCCTGTAGGCCCCTTCAGATACTGGAAGGTTGCTCTGAGGTCTCCACAAAACTTTCTCTCCAGGCTGAACAGCCCCAACTCTCTCAGCCCGTCGTCATAGGGAAGGTGCTCCAGTTTCCTTCTCACCTTCGTGGCCCCCTCTGGACTTGTTCCAATAGTTCCATGTACTGAGGTGGGCCAGTTACGGTATCAGTTGTACAGTGCAGCCATTCATTCAGTGCTCCTCATAAAAATAGGCAACACACAAACAAATTTATGATTCTTTATGCAGTTAGACTTGTGACTTTTGTTTATTGTTTCTAAAGGTTCTGCTAGTTTAACACAGCATGACATTGCCTGTTAAAATATTGATCTAATTAACTGATGTCTCTGTAGTTCTGAGTTGAACTTACAAGGTTGCTTCCTTGAATCTTCTTTGCAGTGGGAAAATTGTAGTAAAATGATCAAATTTAAAATCAACCAACTGCCTATTGAAGCAGAATTCACCCCAAAATCTTAGACTTGCACAAGAGTGACTGTAAAAGAAAAAGAAGTGAGCTGTTGATAAGAAGTACTTAGATGAAGAAAATGAAGGCCAGGTTAGATTTACAAAGAAATAACAATTTATTACGGAAAAGTAAAATGCCACCACTTATCATAAGCAACTGTCTGCTTTTGTGTTAAAAATGCACCTCTCTATAAAGTCCAGACAATGAAATACCTACATAACTAACTTTCCTTGAAGAGTGGCCTTCTGGCGTTAAAAATAGGGGAAGAAGATGCCGGCAGTAGAAGAGATATTATCAATTTTTTTTCCTCTGAAGTGACGTACTGATAATGTTCATGATTGTCGCAACACTTGCTATTATAAACATCTGTGGTTTGCTCTGTAAGTTTTAAATGCTGTGGCATTTGTTTTAGTCCCCTTGAATGTTAAACACATGCATGTTTTGCTTGGATAGAGTCTTCTTCAATTTATGAATGGTATTTCTTTGTAAGATCTGGGTTCTTGATTCAGTGCTTTAGTTGCAGAAAAAAAGAGACTTCCTGAAATAAGACTCCGAACAGCCTGTGCTAACACCAAAATCAAAGGCAGTGCAATGCTACCTTTGCCTCACATTTTGAATTTTGTCAATGGTTTGTTGAGAATCCAGACCTTTGTGTTTGGAAATTTAAACCTGAGCCACTCCTTAATACTGTTCTTAGCTTACACTGATTCCATGCTGGACTACTAATGTTCCTAATGGAAAATTAGGCCAGAGTTTGTGAAAATTGAGTTGCTATGGCAACTAGTCATTTTCAAATAACCTTGAAGAATATGAACAGCAGTAAAATGCATGTAATATAATTCTTAATTAAAAACATCCCTCAAAATCATAATTTTTGCAACATATTTTACTCTGCCATTCTCTTATTTATTAACATCAATCTAAGATTTAAGGTGCCCTTTTAAGCTAATGATTAATTTTTATTTTTCAGACATAATTATTTGCAAGTGAAATGAAAAGATGCCAAAGGAGTCACAAAATGAAATTTTGGCAAGATCTAAACCTTTACTTTGGGATCTTTGTAAAAGCAGTTCTTTTTATCTTCAAAACATGTGGCAGGCTGTTAAACAGCAATGTAAAAAGACAAAGTTTTGTGCAATATTTTCCACTATGCATGTTCTGATTTTTCACAGTGAGGAAAACAAATTCCAGTGGGGAATAATTGGAGAGCTGAACTTCACTTTTTTTTGAAATTATTTGGTTCTCAGCACTAAACAGGGCTAAATGACAGCTTTAGATGTATTGATAATGTTCCTTTAGATCATTCTTGAAAATAATAATTTTTGAAACTAAGCTTAAAAAACAGTCATATACACTAAATACTGAAAGGTCATACTGGGAACAAAATACAGTTATATAAAAAAACCTGTTATGTATTTAGCATATTCTACCTAGGGGACTGGATTCACTTTAAGCACAGGGATTAAAGGTTATTCATATGATAGCAATGAATTCTTAGGCACCCTGGGACACTCAAAACTAAATTTAGCAATGTTATATTTCTTTCTGAAAGTAAATTCAGTTAAAAAAAAAATCTTCCTTTTATTTTTCTTCAGTTTTCTTAGGTGCCATGAGTATGAATTATGTATGAATTTAATTCACTGCACAAAACAATAGCCATCACATCAGACTTAGAAAAGCCGATATTAGTATACAAGGAATTTTTTTTTTAAAAAATCAGTCTTTTTAATGAGAAAAAGTCCTTTCTCAGTTTTCACAGTTGAAATGTGTCAATTCTTCCTGCCAAGTTTATTGAAGTACATAAACCGTAGAGCTGTCAAAGGAAACACCCCAGATTAATCCTAGTCATTTTGCACCATTTGTAGGTATATGTAATCTAGCACGACCTCCACACTGGGGCCCAAAGTTCAATGATCCAAGAATCTGAGAGTTGTTCAGAAACGGTATTGACCCCATAAAGCCAACATTAAAATCAGTTACAGACAAATACCAAGCAAAATCATTTCTCTTTGTGACGCATTAAGAAAGCAAAAAAGGCTGTTGGGTCCAGAACTCAGTCAGCAAGGTTGTCTTCTTTCAGATTTGTAAAACAACGGCTTCACTCGAACTGGATGGACTTAAATTGAGAATGTCATACACTGTTTTCACCTATTTGGGAAAAAATACATTGTTTGGATGCTGTTAGAGTGGTGATTGAATACGTAATGCTGAGGTTTCTGATGAAGTACAGAAAAGCACATTCTTCAAGTAATAGACATGATGTTCAAGACTTGAAAAAAATCTCGGAAAAATCTCATACAGTAACCAAACATTGTTAAAAAACAAAACAAAACACAGCAAAACAAAACACAATGCTCCTGTGTTTGGTTTAATGAGACAGTGATAAAAACAAAATAAGCAGGTGTTTAGGAAGCATTTATTGTCTCTGCAATATTGCAGTCCCATTGCGATTTTAAATATTAATACTCTTAAGTGTATTTTTGTTAAAGAGTTTCAAGTCATTCCTCACTTTTATATGTGATAAACTTGGAAAATGAGTACATTCAAATTCGTAAATAAGATTGACTTTATGCGTTTTAACTGCAGTAATGGAAGTCATTAATAATTGTCTTCTGCATGAATAAGGTAGCAAATTATTATACTTGCATAACTTTAACCTCTGGTTGTTAGACATTTGTAAATAATTGGGAAAGAAATTTCAAATCAATATAATGGGTTTTCTTGATGTACTGATACAAATTAATATTTTACCTCTTTAAAATTTAATCAATCTTGGTGGCAAAGTAATGCAGAGAGAGTTAGTATGTACTTGCAAATACTGCATATTAACTAGAAATATTCACCTACAGACTCAGTACATCTGTAATTTTACTACAGCTTCACCTTCTTTAGAATTACTTGAATTGTGTTGTTAAGGAAGATGAACACCTTCTTTGTATTAGTGTCTGATATTTACCCTGACAAAAAATTACCTCTTCTGTCTTCCATGAAATTAAAAATTGGCTAACCTGAGTTCAGTGCATTCAAAAATACTTTCTTTTTTTCTCTTCAGGGGAAAAGACACTGAAGTTGCTGAAATAATTTGTTCATTCTTAGTGAATTCTCACTCAGTGATTTCTGTGGGGCTCTATAATAAATTGGTTGAGCAGTTTTGCATTTCAATGTATGTTCTGAAGCACGGGAAGGAAGTGCTGCCTTGAAAAACTACACCATTGGTTTTAGTAGAACTGAGGAAGACTCAGCTTGTGCTTCTCTTCACAACTTCTACTTTAGCCATGGTTTTCTTCCATAACTCTTCTAGTTTTTCTGTATGGGGACAGGAAAATCCCCTTTTTCTCTACCTCAACCAAACAGGACCATATCCTTATGAGCATCCCATTTATCTTAAAATGTAGCATCTCTCGATCTAAACAGTTGCTTGCTGTGGGAATATCTTTCCCTGTCTCTGATAGCCTCTCTAGTCTCCAAAGAAAGGACATTTGTGAGCCAGTGGTGAAATGGGTCAAGTCCTTTGGTTGTTGGGAAAAGTGTTGTGGGGAATTTAATTCCCACTTTCTTTAATGACATAATGAAGGGCTTAACATAGGAAGACTTAATTCAGTGTTTATAATGAGAGTCTTATCCTGAAGCACGTGAAACTTAGAAAATGACAGGTTTTGCTTTGGTTGTGCAGCTCAACCCATATATGTGTCCATGATTATCTCTACATCATAATGTTGAATTACATGGAAAACTTGCTGTATAGGAGGGGATGTAAAAGAGGCATTGAATTAGATAAGAACTGTGGGTCAGCATTTCTTAATTTTCTCATGCTTGGCTTTACAGACTAAAAGTATTTTTATGGGCCATCCCCCCAGGGAGGTCTCTGACCCTCCAGCCACTCTGGGGCTCTGGGCCGTGGTGAGGGGCCGTGTTCTCACTGTCCCTGCCAATCCAAGCTGGGTCAGGGGCTCCAGGAGCTGTGGGGTGTTACAGTTTTCCTGGTCTGTTTGCGACAGGCAGCTGCTCTGGGGCTTCCCCATGTGGGCTGCAGAGCCCTGCCGTGAGGGATATGACATCACATCCATGAGAGTGGACCCACCCCTTCCCCCTACACACACACCCACACACGCCCTCCACGAGGTGGTTCTGATCCAATAACTACTGATCTGGTGTCTAACAGGTATAAAGAGTGGAAAGTTATATATTTTACTGGTAAGTAAAAGATATTCATACTGAGAGATTTTACAAGGGTTTCATTAAAAGTCTCCCATTTTATGAATCTAATGATATTAACTGTAACAAAAATCGTCAGATTTAATTCTTTTATTAAATTGGAAGAAACTTATATGCTTCATAAGATATCTAAATAAGGTCAAACTGTATAATTATTACCATTACAAATTTTTAATGGAAAGTTTTTAACTACTCATTCTGGAAATAGTTTTTCTATTTATGATTTTCTTCTTTTTTCAATGAAAATTGCTGACTACATATGATGACAACACTAAAGCCCATGCAAATTTAAATATCATTGTCCTTCAAACTTGAACTTTGTTTAAATCTTAGTGTGAGTTCTATTGCATAAGTTAGTACAGCAGCAATATTCCTTTGCTAAAATTAGGAAATAAGTACTACTCTATTCAAAAATCATACTTTAAAGCACATAGTCTTGAAGTGGGGGAAAAAACATCTTGCTGCAATAATTATACAATGAAATCTGATACTATTATAGCATATATACAGATTCATTGTCAAGAGTTGGAAAATGAAACTTTGCTTTGGTTTCACTGCATTGTGAGTAATTTCAAAAAGTAGTTTAATTCAGTCATGGCATTTAGTGACTGATAACAACACCACCAAGTCACCATATGTGGGAAACTTTTTGGAAGCTCAGGGTCGTGGAAAGATATTAGAGCTGTATCTGCAGAACACGGGACTGTCGCAAGACCAGCTGGTGAACAATGAACAAGAGCTGACTGTCTAAAGAAGATAGCACGCGGATGTGGGAGAAGGTCCCGAGACCCTCAGATGGAAACATGCTGCCGCCGAGGAAGGTCGACCATATCAGCTTATGAACAGCGCGCAATTGTTAAACATTGACCAATCCAGTATTAACACGTTTCATCATTAGCCAATCAAGTATTGCCATGCTATATCACGCTATTTAGAAACCCTATATAAACCTCACGCTTTGTAATAATAAACGGAACAGCCATGATAACTCTATGAGTGAGTGTCTGATTCCGGGTTCACCGCGACAACCATATGTTCTGAAAAGAATTTCATAATTTATTCTTCCTGACAGCTCCCATCTTGGAAAAAAAAGAAATTTTAAGTAAACCAATTGTCTAAAAATTCAGTTTATGTATATGTATTGTTAACATACACAATGCTTCATGTGTTTCAATACCTGGAATTCACAAGCATTATCCCTTTTCTTGCCCTCTTATTTATATACTGTAATTACATTTGCTGTTGCAACCGCACTTTTTCTTTCATTTCTTTCATTTCATTTCTTTTCATTTGCTTCCTTTAAAGACATCTCAAAGTTAATCTGAAGAATCAATTTATTGTAGTGACATAATAGGCAAAAGAAGTCCAGAATTCTGGACATTTTTGAAAGTGAATTTGCCATTTTATTTACTGTGTTTCCAATACATAACGATGGTAAAATTATTGGAGATGAGTGCTATTTTGTCTACTGAAGTTTATCCGTTGTGATACATTACTTTCTTTTAATTCCCGCTTGATTTCCTTTCTGCACTTCTCTCAAAGATCTTTGGCTATCCAAAAAATATGTTGAGCAACTGCATTCAGAAATATTTCTTGATGTTTTTATTCTGTGCCTGTTCGTTTCACGTTCCACATTTTACTGGCAGGCAGATTAGACTCTTATGCTAATTAATGTTCTGCCAGGTAGTTTATAAGATAACTTGCATGTTCAGAACTTCTTATTCCTGGTTTGGTTTTTTCTGGATTTTTTAAAAGTGCATTTTCTGCTTGTAAGTAGGTTAAACCATAGGAGAGGAAAAGGGAGAAAATAACCAACATTGTCTCTTCAAGAAAAAGTTCTGCTTGAGATTTCTAGAAATCATAAAATCTTTTTAATATTATTTTTTGTGCCTGGATGGAATCTATAATCTCTGCTAAGGTTGATTTTTCAGAATTATATATGTCATTATGTTTTGTTTCAGAATTATATGGATTGTTTCTTGGGAGTTTTTGATTTTTTTTCTTTTTGTTGTTTAGGGAGATTGGGTTTTGTTTGTTTGTTTTACTTTGTTTTTGTTTCAATGAAACAAAATTTGGTGTAGCAATTTTTCAAACACTTTGGCAAAGCATGGAGACAGACTTAGCAGTATAATCAGAAGACATAATTCAGAAATCAGAAGACTAAAATAGAAATGAACATTGCAAAATTTGCTATGCTGATGTTTACAAACTCATCTATAATATTTCCAGCCTTTTCAGTTTAGCACCTTAATGGGAAAGTGTTCAATTCCTATTTATAACTTTATCAAAGAAAAATTTAACTGGCTAATTATCCAAGGCTTAGATTACCAATGTTGGGTGCCCCAACAATTCCAAAGCAGAAGAGAAAGTGGTTTAGAATAATTAAAAAACATCTGGAAATTTTTTTAATTTTTTTTTTTTTACATTTCTCATCAAAGCCTCCAGTTGGGTAATTCTGGACTGGGTAGTTCATGATGGCTGAGATTTACAAGGACAAGATGGAGGCTTTTCTGTGTGATTTCTTTTTTTAAGTGTAGTAGTTATACTAGAACTGTGTGGTTTATTCAGAGCATACATGAATCGTGTTAGTGTCCAACATATAATATTAAGAAACATCTCTCTAAAACCGTGCAATAGCCATATAGGCTGTTTACTCTCCACCTCTGGTACTTTTAGTACCAGGCAATATATGAGATATCCATATATCTTCAGTCTTCTAAAATTCAAAATCTTCTCTGTGTAACCTCACTTTATAGTCACAGTTTAGTTGTGTATTTTGGTATCAGGAAGGCTCTATTGTGTGTTCCTAATCAAGTAATCTCATAAAAACAAAAGATTAATGCACATGAATTGGATTGAGGATCTGAACAGAAGAGCTAATATGAAGCTGTTCTCTGTACCTCTTACTCCACAGCAGTGTTAACCTCATTCTACAAGGTACCTCAATTTGCAAATCCACAAGGACATCTCGAAGATTTGACAGATTCGTTCACCCTCAGTCAGTTTGCAGACACCACCAAGTTGGGCTGCAGCGTCGATCTGCTGTAGGACAGCAAGGCTCTGCAGGTGGATCTGGACAGGCTAGATCAATGAGTCAAGGGCAAGGATTAGATTCAACAAGACCAAATGCTGGGTCCTGATCTTGGCTCACAACAGCCCCCTGCAGAGCTCCATGCTGAGGGAATAGTGGCTGGAAAACTTCTGGGCAGAAAAAGACCCAGGGATGCTGGTTGACAGCACCTGAACATGATCCAGAGGGTGTCCAGGTGGGCAAGCAGGCCAGTGGCATCTGGCCTGTACCAGCAACAGTGTGACCAACAGGACCAGGGCAGTGATTGTCCTCCTCTATTGGGCACTATTGAGGCCACACCTTGAGTGCTGTGACTGGTTCTGGGCCCTTCCCTCCAAGAAAGACATTGAGGGGCTGGAGAGAAGGGCAGTGGAGCAGGAGAAGGGTCTGGAGTACAAGTCTGATGAGGAGCAGCTGAGGGAGCAAGGAGTGTTTAGTCTGGAGAAAAGGAGACTCAGGGGGGACCTTCTCACTTCCTGCAACCACCTGAAAGGAGGTTGTAGCCAGGTGGGGATTGGTCTCTTCTCCCAGGTAACAAGTGACAGGGTGAGAAGAAGTGACATGGGAATGTTTAGATTATTAGTAGTAAAAATGCTCCCTGAAATGATGGTGAGCCATTGGAACAGTCTGCCCATGGAAGTAGTGGAATCACCCTCCCTGGCATTGTTCAAAAAACATGTGGATATGTCCTTTGGGGATATGGTTTAGTGATGAACACAGTGGTGCTATGTATTTGCCTGGGCTCGGTGATCTTAGAGGTCATTTCCAACCTCAGTGATTCTACAGTTCTATGATTCTATGCTATTATTTGATATTTCTTAACAGTATTTCAATGGGACTTCTTTATTTTTCCCTGTACACAGCTATAAGCTTGGTACCCCAGCCTAAAATTGTCATGGTTTCCTATGGTGGCTATTCCATCTGCTCAGGCACAACCAGTGTTTTTGCAGCTGCTGTTGGCATTTATAGTTTTCAGAAAACCTGAGCATCATAAAACAGTGTATACTACCACAGGCCATGGATGAAATAGTTTCTCATGGACTGGAACATGGATTATTTAATACAATCATACATATATTCTCATAAAGTTTTAATGCCTTAAAAGTCAAATGACTGTAAACCATACAGTCTTCAATTTAGGTAAATAATACTCACATGATGTTGGCCATGTTGGCTACCATTGCTGTTATCCTTTCCCTAGATTTGTCGGAAGAAGTCTGAATGCTTTTCTTTTGCAATATTTTAATTTTGCGGATGTCAGGCAATGATTCTCTGTGTAGTAAAATCACATGACATGCACATTTTCATGTGACAAAGGAGGTGCATGTTCTGTACTGTGACAGTCAATAGCTGATGTTAGTGCAGTTTCATACGTGCTTTTTAAGATCCTTCATAGAGAAGGAATGTTACATAGCTTGTGTGTGCTATTTTCAGGTTCAGAAATTACTCTGAAAGTTATAGTTTTTGCATCTCCCTAAGAAGTTAGATCATGGATAGAAATGCCTACTGATCTCCTATGCTATCTGATTGATTTTTCTTTTTGTTTACATGAAGATCACCTTGTGAAAGCAAAGCATTAAGAGCAAGTAGATTTAGACATTTTAGTGGCTAATGCATCATTATTCATTTTATCCTAGATTGGTCAGAGATGAAGTCATATTAACCACAGAGACATGTGAATTTTAAAGGAAAAACCACCTGCTGAAAAGCCTCCAGCATAGGTATATTTCATTTTTAGTTAATGACTGTCTTGGAATAGCCATAGAAATGCCAATTGTGATGATGACTCTTCTTATACAGTTACTTGTAACAGAGCTACTGGGCACTGAGGTTTCCTATTAGTTCCATATAATTCATCAAATAGCCTTTGGATTATAATAACTTGCCATTTCTGTGTATCAGTGCCGGACTTTAACAGATAATTCAAATGTTGATTCAGCGAGGCAATGAATGTCATAGGTACTGGGTCCTTTCTGCTGAATCCTTTTTAATCTGATTGGGTCATTGATCATTTTTATTCCAAACCTAAGTCAGTAGAACCAGAGTTTAATTTTTAAAATCATCAATTATTTTTAAAAGCTTTAGGAGACCATATCATGACTGTATGTAATCTTTGGGTACAATGGGCTTTCGTGCCTTTATTGAGCAAAGATATGTTTGCCTAAACGGGACAGAATGAACTAATTAACATTATTAGAGCAACATGTGAAATTAATAAGTTTTAAACATTGACAAAATGAGATGTTCTAGAGAACAAGCTAGATACCTACTCTAAATTAATAGAAACATTTTCCCCCTGCTGTGACCTTATTTCCACTGAATATCTGAAATACAAACACCACAGTGCTAAAAAAGGAGGAAAGTAATAAACACTTGGTTTCTGATCAAGAAATGTTTTTTATGCACACCTAACATGAAGTTGGTGCTTCAAATTGAGCTTTGCAGAAGTATATATGTGATTGATGTTAAATGTATATTTTGTGGCACAGATACCATAAACAGTATATAAACTTGAAATACCGGACCAATTATTTAATCTCAGAAAACAGAAAAATACAGTAAAAAGTTTACAGCTATATCATTATTTCCTGTCTCAGTAAGGAAAGATGCTGTAAGTAACTGCTCAGCAATTTTCTTGTATATATATAAAATCATAGAATCAGCTAGGTTGGAAAAGACGTCTGCATCAAGTCCAATCCTTGACTGAACACCATCTTGTCAACTAGACCATGGCACTAAGTGCCACATCCAGTCTCTTCTTAAACACCTCCAGGGATGGTGACTCTACCACCTCCCTGAACAGCACATTCGAAAGGCCCTACTACTCTTTCTGTAAAGAACTCATTTCTAATGTCCAACCTAAACCTCCTCTGGTGCAGCCTCACATTGTGCCCTCTTGTTTTACTGCTTGTTGACTTGAGGAAGAGATCGACCACCACCCAGCTACAACCTCCTTTCAGGTAACTGTAGAGAGTGATAATGTCCCCCTGAGCCTCCTCTTCTCCAGGCTAAACACCCCCAGCTCCCTCAGCCACTCCTCACAGGACTTGTGCTCCAGTCCCTTCACCAGCCTCATTGCCCCTCTCTGGACCCACTCCAGCACCTCAATACCTTTCCTGAACTGAGGGGCCTGGAACTGGACACAGCACTCGAGTGCCTCCTCACCAGAGCAGAGTACAGGGGAAGAATCCCTGCCCTGGTCCTGCTGGCCACACCATTGCTGAAGCAGGCCAGGATGCCACTGGCCCCCTTGACCACCTGGGCACACGCTGGCTTACATTCAGTTTCCTGTCGATGAGAACCTCCAGGTCCCTCTCTGCCTGGCCGCTCTCCAGCCACTCTGTGCCCAGCCTGTGGTGCTGCATGGGATTGTTGTGGGCAAAGTGCAGGGCCCAGCACTT
>VWZG01001687.1:41246-57724 GCA_013396735.1 Grallaria varia
AAAAAAGTTTTTCTATGGGGAGCAAACAGAAGTATTGGATTCCTTAACTGAATGATTTGTGCAAAACATTGTAACTATTCATTGCTAATGCCTTCCTACCATATGAAGAGTCAAAAAGATGGCAGAGGTCAATCTCCATCACCCTTCCTTCTGTAAAGAGAGTGACAGCTGAGGGGAAAATAAACTGACACTGACCATTGTTGCATCAATAATTGAATAACTCAATTTGACAATTATAAGTGAGCTTTGGCCGTGCTATCATTTTATTGCCATGTCCCTAAATGCTGTCATAGATTTGTCTACTGACAGCCTGCTATTTAACATGATGTCTGTTTCAAGGCAACCTATGCTTGCCTGATAATTTAGTGACCTAGTTCTCCTTCATTTAAGATTATGTAAATGCTATTTATGGGCCATATTTGACTAATTTAGGATTATATATGTTATTTTTTAAAAATTTTTCTATCTGTAAAATAGTATATCATCACTTTTGAATGGTTCCAGAATATGCATTTAGTTTTTTAAAAATAATTCCACTATTGAGTTTCATAAACTAAGATTATTTCTTGAGGCTTTGTTTTTTGGTTTTATCTACTAATATTTTCTACAGCTTCTGCTTCAAAACAGCTTCAAGAGCCTCTCATGTTTCTGTGGCATCAAATACATCTGGTATTAAATATGCTTCCTTCTGCTTAAAAGTGTGATAAAACAGTTAAAGCAGGTGAGCAACAAAAATTTGTTCCCCATTTGAGTTTAAAGATGTTTGTAAAGAGCAAACTTCTACCTGTATATTCAGATATAGCCTGAATGTTTTCTTTCATCAAAGGTGCATTGTTTGTGTACCTTTCTTTGTAGTCTGGGAAACTGCGTCAAAAGACACTGGAATTCCATTTCTAAAAAAGCTAGTTATCATGTTTCATATCTATACAGGGACATGTATAGATTCAATTCCATAACCAACAGGAATATTTTTTTTAAATAAGCTCAAGCTCTAAGATCATATGGGAAGATACAGGTTTCAGAGGCTACGCTTTGTGTGTCTGTAGTTGGTAGACTAATAGTTTCCCAAGACAAGACTGTATATAGAGACAGGTTCTTTCATCAGACTCCAGCTGGTGAGATTAGTAGTACAGAACTTCTCAGGCCTGTGTGCTTCTTTTTTCAATTATAACAGCTATTACCTCTCCTGAAAAACCTTGTCTTGCCTGTAGTGCTAGACCGTCATGGCCAAAGGATCACTACTCCAGTTTACTGCAATATAATCTGTAACACTCCCGAAACCTGTAACCAAGCCTTACCTCTATCTTTTTTTCACTTCATTTTGTATTTGCTGCAAATCATACTTCACAGCTGAACAATGTTTTGGTCTTGTTTCTGGCAGTGGATATTAAATGGGGGAGTCTCTTTCATTCTCGCTACTAATCTTTCCATGTTAGTAGGAAAAGGTTAAGTCGGTGAGAATCATATTTTCAATTCCCTGGTGTAGCGACCAGCTTTTGATACTTAGAATGCATTGCTCCAGGTGTATTTAGTTTCATTTTGTACTTGGTTGTCTTTATTGCAATAGGACAAAAATTTGGTTTTCCATTCCTTACCAGTGATCCCACATATATGCTTTAGACTGGTTATCTCCCTGACATGTGCCTTTTGTGTCAGGATTCTGTAATGAGGGCTATACGTTACCAACCTGCCCTGAAATTCAGTAGTTCACCCTCTGAAAATATGGCAATTTTTTAGAAATATTTTTCTTATCTTCTTCCTTTTAGTTTTTACACTGAATCCTTGGTATGTTAGTGTATGTCTGCTACATTTAGCAGCACCAAATTGTTTTCTTAACAGAGATACTGGGGATTAAACAGTAATCAGGTCATTAATTCTCCATTCCCTTCATACTAGAAAGATTTAAAACAATATACTCAAGAGTATTTTCATAAATACCAAATTTTCATTTGATAAAAAAGCACGGAGAAATAATACTTTTAATTAAAAGGAAGAAATAGTCGTTTATTGCTAATCTCCTTCTTGATTAAATTTTTATATGTGAAATTTAATTCAATTTCTTCTTCATAGAATCATAAAATCATTTATGTTGGAAAAGACCGTCAACATCATTGAATCCAACCATAAACCTGCAAAGTCTACCACTAAAACATGTCCCTAAATGCCACATCTAAATCTCCAGGTATGGTGACTCCACCACTTCCCTGGGTAGCCTGTTCAAGTACTTGATAATTTTTGTGCTGAAGTTTTACATAAAGTCCCATTTAAATGTCCCCTGGTGCAATTTGAGGCCTTTTCCTCTTGTCCTGTCTCTTATTACTCAGGAGAAGAGACCAATCCCCAGGTGGCTACAACCTCCCTTCAGGTGGTTGTAGGGAGTGGTAAGTTCTTTCCTGAGCCACCTTTTCTCCAGACTAAACACCCCCAGCTCCCTCAGCTGCTCCTCAGTGGACTTGTGCTCCAAAACCTTCCCCAGCTCTGTTGCCCTTCTCTGGACACACTCCAGCATCTCAATGTTCTTCTTGCAGCAAGGATTCAAGGCATGACATCACCAGTGCTGAGTACAGGAGGGCACACATGAAACACTGACAGGCTTGGGGCATCAACCACCTCTCCAGGAAGACTGTTCCAGTGTTTGACCACTCTCACAGTAAAGAAATGCTTCCTAATGTCCAGTCTAAACCTTCCCTGATGCAGCATTGAACCCATCCATCGTGTCACTGGATCCAAAGTAGAAGGCTTGGCAATTCCCTCTCCCCTTCACAGGAAAGCTGTAGAGTTCAATGAGGTCACCTCTCAGCCTCCTCCTCGCCACACTGGACAAGCCCAGAGTCCTTGGCAGTTCCTTTTAGGATATGCTTTCCAGCCCTTTCATCAGCTTTGTTGCCCTCTGGATGCATTCAAGGAGCTCCACATCTCTCTTAAATTGTTGGACCCAGAACTGCATGCAGTCCTTGAGGTGAGGCCACACCACCACTGAATACAGATGGATAATTGCCTCCTTTTTTTCTGATAATACCATGTTTGATGCACCTCAGGATAGGGTTTCCCCTCTTGGCACACTGAGCCTGCTGCAGACCCTTTCTGCAAGGCTGCCCTCAAGCCAATCCCCTCCCTGTTCATACCTGTGCCCCATGCTACTCCCTCCCAAGTGCGGAATTCAGCATTTTGTCATGTTAAATTTCATCCCATTAATGACTGCCCAATGCTCCAATCTATCTAGACCCCTCTGCAAGGCATCTTGTCCCTCAGGAGAGCAAACAGCACCTCCCAGCTTAGTGTCACCAGCAAACTTGCAAATGGTGCGTTCAACACCTGCATTGAGATCCTTGACAAATACATTGAACAGAACTGGCCCTAGAATCAAACCCTGAGGAACAGCACTGGTGGCCAGTGCCCAGATGGACAGAGCTCCATTCACTACAACCCTTTGAGCTCAGCCAATTAGCCAGTTCTTCACCCAACAAGCATAATGTCAGCTTCAGTTGGACCTCCAGCCCTGTATTCACTTTAGTAAAACATTATGTTTCATTTGTCTTTGGCCTTCCAAAAGAGTAATGCTAAATACTATCACTTCCCCATTTACAGTAGGAAAGTAAAGGTGGTTTTATCGGTCTTCTTTGACACGCAAATGAACTCTCTCAAAAGGCATGGACTTCAAAGATTGTGAGTTCCCAACAATAGTTAGCTGTGGCATTAGGTAGAACCACAGAATCTTAGACTGATATGGGGTTGGAATGGACCTGATAGAACATATAGTGCCAATCCCCCTGCCATGGGCAGGGACACTTCCCACTAGCCAAAATCCTCAGTTCAGTGAGGATCTCTATTCTGTAGCAGGAGTGCTCTGGACATTTTAGCTATCAGTAGCCTGGTAACTACTAATATTAAACTCATGTTGCCACTGTTTCTGGAGTCTGGCAGTATTATTTCTAGTTTCTTGCCCCAGTGTTTGTTTTTACATATTTCAGGATTGGAATCCCATTTAGGTATGGGTGGATTTTTTTTTTATTCTTTTTTTTTTTTTTCTTTTTGTCTTTCACACTGGAATAACAGACTGTTCCATGAAATTGAGAGTCTACTGCAGATTACTTCTAATGTTTTCCAACTTTCTTTTTGAACAGTCACAGCTCATTAGCTGAAGTGAAACAAGGGCAAGCCTGAGGCAGTTCAATCATACACCTGGGGTGACCATTGAACTTACTTATCTACATATCACCAAGATCCTGTTGGCCTGGAGCTGATTTCAGTATGTGATTGACTCAAGTTATGGGCTTCTGAAGCCCCAGGGCTCCTAATTCAGCAGCACTTATATAGAGGGAAGATGCAGGGCTGAGAGTTGGGAAGTAAGCAAGAGTGTTTTGGGAGGAAATCTAATAGGCAGTGTTTTCTCAAAAACTTGCTTATTCTGTCAGAAGATGATTTACTTAATAAGTGAAAGACTTATTTAGAGAATAGAGGCACGTTACAGGGAGAAAAGTATTTCATTAGAGAATTCCCAGCCAACAGTGCTGATGATTTATTAAAGTCAGGCTAAATTTGAACCAAACAATATTTCAGTTTCCTACAGTAAGACATTTCCATTTGAAGAGAAAGCCATGATGCTCTGGTGAACACCATTATTCTGCTTCTGCACAACCTTTTCTGAGAGCCAGCAAAATCCTGTTGGTTAAACCCTCCTGTAGTGCCTTTCTGTTTGCTCACCACAGTTCTCTGTCTGCTTGGACTCTGCTTGTAAATTTCCACTGTATCAACACATCTGAAAACTTATACCTGTTATTTTTCGATGCCAGATGCCTTGTGCTCATGTTCAGAGCTAAACTCTGCTTGCCACAGAAATTATAAAACCAATTAACCGTACACGAGTGTTGATAGCAAGATTCCCATTTATTTCAGTGTGAGATAAGGAAAATACACTTCCCACTGACTAACTGTAAGCTGTCTAAGGACTTGAAGAGTAATCTTGTGCCATCCCTTCTAGAAGTTCCATTGTGGGGTCGCAGTTCATAGTCATCAGACTCCAGTCAATACAGGAAAGATATGAATCAAAGATCAAATATTACTTGAAATTTTTATTAGTAATCCCTAACAATTAAATAAACATTCCTTTAGAAGGCAATTATTGCCAAGTGCTAATTTCATTTTCAGACTATGTTTGAAAATGTATCTGATATAATCATTAAGCTGCCTTTTTTAAAGTAGGCCACGTGTTTGTTGCTTAAGCTTACAACTAAATTGACTGAAGTTGACAAATTATATAGAATCAAGGGTTCTTGAAATGATAAATCAGTGTGGGCTGACTGCAGTGGCAATACAAGTTAAGCTATAATGCTGTGGTCTGACAGAACTGAAATATTGCACAGAGTGAAGAAAGAGACATGGAGGCACCTGATCAAGGCTGATGACCTGATTATTTGGTACAGCTAATTATTACTTCAACTAGAACAGCTAAGTCCTTCAAGACTATATATTAATAGACTTGACATACATCTGTAGATGAACTATCAGCACCAAAATTATTTTCTGTTTCCAGATTAACATCTTTAATAACACATAATTTCTTTCAGTGACTTTCCATTCACTCTTCCTGCAAAACAATTTTTTTGTTAGTATAGTACATCACTTGTTTCCTTCTTGCTTCAATGATGACCTTTTTTTCTTTCTTCTAGTTTTAAACCTTCCATGGCACCATTTGTACTACTTCCTGCAGGTGTTATTTGTGTACTTTTCCATACATATGTATTATTTTCCTGACCTGACCTTGCTTCTCCCACACAGGAAGCTACAAATTGTGGTGACAACTTGTTAAAATACCAGGAGACAAGTTTTCAATCTTTTTTTATGTGTTTCTTTTTTTTCCCAATAGTCTTTCCATTAGCAAACACCAGAGATCAAATATCTTTAAAAGGACTTTTTTTTTTTTCCACATATGGAGTATGCTGTTATTTTTATTTTTTTTATTTTTTTTTTTGAGGGGGAGTTCAACACTATAAAAAAGCAATTATTCATTAAAAAAAAAAGTATGTAATACACATACAATCTGGCTCACTGGTGTATTACTCTGCATTTACTCCCTATTAAAATCATTGCAGGTGTGCATATAAAATTTAAATATTAAATTAGAACACCTCCTTTTGATGCAGTTTTAGGGGGCACAGAGCAGATTATCAAGTATGAAATTTCCTTAATAGCTTCATTAATTATTTTCTATCTGCTAATCTTCTATAATGCCTATATTCATGTGTACTTAACCTGTTTGCAAAATGCAGAAATTCTAATGATTTCTCTTACACTTAAGTGAGATATTTTTATTATTGAAAAAAATTCATAGAAATGAATGTCACAATATCATAAAAAGACTGTATTATCAGGACTAGACTTAAGCATTTCTGTTGGACAACCTTCAATATAAATACAATAATATAAATACAAATGAACAAACATCAGACATATGCATAAATATTTTCAAAGTTTGGGCTCAATTTATTTATATCCATTTATTTCCTTAAGTCTAAGCTTGGAAAAGATTAGGTGTATACACTGCACTTTAGCCGTTATGTGGTTATAAACTGTGACCAACACTCAACTCTTGGTGTAAGGCAAGTGCACAGAAAGAAATACTGGAGAAGGGACTTCTCTGGTTTTCATGATGATATTTTCTTAATCAGTTCAGAAAGAAGGTCAACGACTTGGTTATTTGGTGTTCTCTTGTTATTGCACTGAACACATCCCTTTCCAATTTAGAAACTTTCATGCTGGTATTTGTCCCTATGGACATTGTTGTCACTTTTACTGCACAGGATGCATTGCCATGATCATTATGGTAAATTTTCGCCCTCTTCTGGTTAGGAAAACATTCAATTGACTCAAGAAAATGTGAGTGAATAGTGAATTTGCATCACGTCATGAGAAGCTCTATTCTTTCCAACTATATATTCAGTTCCTCCTAAAGTTTTGAAGTAGTAGATTTTTATCTATTTTTATTATCACAGTATATGTGCTCAGAACACAGGTATATAATTAGTTTCAATGACATTCTCACATAATTACAGTGTGCTTGACCATAAATTTATTTACCTTGGATTATACTAAGGTGTTTTGGAAGGAAATGCTTAATTTGAGAAACTTTGTGTAGAACCCTTTCATTTTATCAATTATTTTTGAGGCCATTTATATTTTGCTGATTTACTTATTTCTTTAAGTAAAGCTTAGTCACTCTGTGTGTTTCCATAATTCATGAAATTATCTGTAATTGTGTAATTAGTGTAAATACATGCAATCACATTTATAAGATATAATTATAAAGTGCACTGCAATAATTGTGATGTCATAAAGAAATATCTATTAAACTTAAATGTGTAACTTGTGAATATTCAGTAGCTAGTATTTAAAGCTGAATATCAAACTTATATAAATGTCAACAGCAGATGTGCAAATTTTACAAGAATAACTGAAGCTGATCAAGAATACTGTGACAAAACCATTTAAAGCTGAAATCATTCATAGAAACACATCAGTTTTCAAAAGTGAAGGTGAATTTTCATTGGTGTCAGAAACTCCAGTAATTTAAAACTAGGTGTAGGTTTGGACTTTATTATTAAGGTTGGCTCTCAATCTCTCTACCTTGAGGCTAACGATAACGTGACCATAGAACCTTGAGGAAAGGCTGACACATCCGGAACAGTTCAACCTGGAGAAGAAAAGGCTTAGAGTCTTATCAATATGTCTAAACACCTGAGGAGAGGGTGCAAAGAGAGACCAGCCAGGCTATTTTCAGTGATAATAAGCGATAAGAGGCAATGGCCACAAACTGAAGTGTGGGATTTTCTGTCTGAACATCTTAAAACAGTTTTTCACTGTGAAAATGATTGAACACCGGTGCAGACTGCCCAGAGAGGTTGCAGAGCCTCCCTTCTTTGTCCATAAAAATCCTTGTAGTCATGGTCCTGGTCAACTGGTGTATCTGGTCCTGCTTCAGCACAGGGCTTGTACCTCCAAGAAGTCCCTTCCAACCTCAACTGATCTGTGTTTCAGTGGAAAATCTATAACCACCAGTGATAAAGAAGTAACTGTGTAAGACAGGCTTCCTTTTCAGGAATAGTTAATATAACTGTGTTCTGATAGAATAAGTTTTCACATGTGAAATCTTACTTCAAACAAAATCAGTGGAAAAGTGATATGTATTTTATTGACGCTAGGACTTTGATGATTGCACCAACATATTAATAGATTACGGTAAAGATTTTGGCATATAAAGATATTATGTCAGCTTTGTATGTCCCTTTACAAACTTCATATGAAAAAGCTGAAGAGAGTTATCTCTAAATAGCATATTTCCATGTAATTACATTCTCTTTTATTTGCTTAACGGAACTGTGATATTGATGCAAGTTCTGTACTTGTTCAATACATAAATTGCTTTTATTATGCTTGCTTTTTAAAAAGCTATTTATAGCCTGATTTAAATTTTCCACATTAGACACTAACTTTGTATTCCATACTGTGTTAGATGACAAAGCTGAAGAAAATTAGATGTATTTGACTTCTGCTTTCCTTGACAGTAATAAGCAGTGTTCAGTTAGATGCAGCTTAGGCAGCAGGGGCATATTACACTAATAGTATTACTCTGTCAGAAAGGAAGAATGATTTGCTCAAAACCAAAAACATATTTAACATTAGTGCATCCCTTTAGTCTTCAAATAAGAACTAGAGCCATTTGACAGTTATTGAGTGTATAATTTTCGAGGCAGTCTTATTTTGCAAAGCTTATGTGTTGTAAAATAAGTGTATGAACAAAAATGTATATTACTTCAAAAATTCATTAAATTTTTTTCTTTTTCCCCCCCCCTCCATAACATACTATTTATAATCAAGGGAAATTAATAAGATTTTCTGAATTAATGGTGATTAGAGAAAGAACGACATTGCACTAAATTGTTCTTTGTGGCCTAGAAATGGTATCTGAATGTCATTCCGGGTGGTAATCAGGTTCTCTCCAAGACCAGTAAAATACATTTGAAAATAAACACAGCAAAGGAGGAAAATTTTAATACAAAAATTATTTATTGAATTTCCCTGTACCATGATCCATTTGCCTGTGATCCTGCAATTAATTAAAACATTTTATCTGTCTATGTTTTTTAATCATCTTACCTATATTATAAGATTTAGGAAATTTTTTTTCCAGAGGAAGGAGGGTGGGAGAGCACTCATCATCCTCTGAAACACTGGACATTTGGCTCAGCTATCAAATGTAACTCTCAGGTGCTCAGGTCATGAAAATCCTCTGGTTCTCCTGGGACATATGAGAATCACCAGGTAGACCGTGCAGCAGGAATGTCCCTCAGTTCTAATGGTTAGTTGCACTGGCTCAACTTTTTGCTTGCCTTTGCCACTTCCATCAGCTCCCTGTAGTTTCTTAGTTTTCTTTGTTGATTTCAGTGAACAATCCAGGCCTCTTTTGGTGCATTCAGAACTGTTGCACTACCTCCCTTACACTGGGGCTGCAGGATACTCGTACAGCCTGAAGGAGAATTCTACAATGTGTGAGCAGAGCTCTTCAGTTGTTTCAGGTATCATTCAGACAATATCAAAATTGTTGATAGCTAATGACAGAAAAAGTTGAATTTTATAAAGGGGTAACATTAAGGTAAATGAAATATTGTACTTCTCCAAATTTACTTTAACTACTAATGTTTAGAATAGATGCTGACTTCCCTCCAGAAGTCTCCTGAAGTGTCCCTCCTTTTATCTTATAAAAAAATGGTGTCAGCCTAGCTAGAAACACCACAGGCAGATGAGAAAGACTGAAGAGACACCAGTAATTCAGAAAACTAGAAAGTTAGATAGAGATAGGAATCCAATACTAACTTTTAATATAACAAATTAATACGGAGAACAGACATATTTGTATGCTCTCATTAAGCCCTATTTCTTGTAGAATTCAAGGTGCATGCTTTTTTTTTTTTTTCAAAGAAGATTCAGGGAGTAAGCCAAAATAGGAAATCTGCTGAAAATGTAGTTCTAGGTCATGAATTATCCATGGACTTTGATCCTGTTGAGATTTGCATGTCTGTAACTGTACATCTGAAAATATTTAATGTTCCATTTGGAAAAATAGCTCATAGACATACTTACTAGACTGCACAAATTAAACAGAATTAGGACTTTAACCATAAGGAACCAGTGAGGAGCTGAAACTACTATTTTTAAACCATCCAACTTTCTTTTAGCACTAGCCAGCATACTAAAGTAAGCACTTGGGAAATTCCCTGATACATCATGCAGTCAGAGCCTGAGGGCACTAGCAGGCATTAATGGCCCCAGATCATACATCGTACCATTTATCATGTAATGCTGCAATACCCTCTGACTGTCTTTTCCAAAGGTCATCTTTTCTTGTTCAGGACATGGAGTAAGAGCCATTTCTTCAAAAGTCAATTCAGACATCATTGCAGAGAGCAAGAGGGAAAGCCCATTAATCCCCACTCAAAACAATTACTTCCTAATTATTTCAATACATTTACTTTGATATTCATGCCTTTCTAAATAAAGCATTGATGAATACACTAAGTTACATGAATGTGTGTGCGATTTTAATCTGCAGACAGTACATACCAATAAAGAGACCACAACAAACTGATCTTTCTCCAGTAATTATCTCATTTAAGTATGGAGACTGCTTTGCATGCACTAAGGCTGCAGTACATACTTGTGTATGCACTTTAAAGTGGCTTGTATGGAAATAGTCAGATAATGCAGGTTTGTTGTAGGCTCTGGAAACAACCAGGGCAAAGTGGCTTTCTGGAGAGAGCCCTGTGCTGTCACTGCTTGTGAGCTCTTCAGCCTTTTCATTTACCCACCGGCTAACAGTGCTGAAACTGAAGCTACATTGTGCACCTTGTGTTTGTCTGTACCACACAATACTGCCAAAGAACAGTGTTTTGGAAATATTTCCCTCTGGTCAGTACAGCTGTAAGACAGAATAGCTGAAAGTGCCTTCTTCTGATGACACAACCGTTTTGATGATGTCATCACTTGTAACAGAACAATCCAGCATCTGTCAGATACACTTCTCACTGTATTACAATTCCTTTTTTCACATACACAAATTTAAAAAAAAAACAAACCTACTTTTTTTGTTTGTTTGTTTTGTTGTTTTTGTTTTGTTTTTTTTTAATTCTCTTCAAGGAGAAATTCTGATCTTGCTGATATGAATAGTGAAGGGATATGTCCTCAGTGGCCCTACTTATTATAGTCGCTAAGAAATATTTTAGGGTTTAGGCAGATAGAAGTCCCCTTGTTTATGAATTTGTTTCAGCTGTCTGGCATTTCAGTGCTACATACTGAATCAGCCTGTTTCATCAACCTGCTAATCATAACAAGTAAATAAATCCTTACAAAATTATTCCCTGCCATGACAAAAATACACCCAAATGTAGATTAACCCTTCATGAAAAACCCCTTCCTGAAGGTACAGTTTTAGGCTGAACAGACAATCTCCTGCCAAGTACAGGATAGATCTGTAAGTTTTTTGTTGTCCCACAAGGGTTGCAGAGATAAAAACATGATTTTGTGAACATTGTCTTTAAAGGGGTTGCTCACTAAGGCTAAAGTGAAAAACATAACTCAGCCTATATGAGAGTAGAAAAGTGAACAGGAATGTTGAGCATTGGTTATGAATGGAGTAGAAATAAAACAATAAAAACCTTGGGGAAAAATAGGAGGTGAAAGCAAATAATGTAAATGGGAAAAACAAATAGAACAGAAATGGGAAGTATGTGACTAGTTTTCAAGATGCATCTGATCCCCACTGTTTCCACTCTTTTGAGGGATGATTTTTGAAAGAGTTTTCTAAAGCTGGTACAAAGTAATTTCCAATGCTTAATTTCTTTCTTTCTCAGCAAATGCTCCAGTATCATCAAACACAACAAATATATAAACAAGTAGATTCACTTTAAAATTGTAGGCATAAAGTGTATTGTTTTGGTGAGTAAATAATGAATTGCCCCAAGAGATAAACTCTGAGCACTTTGTCTGCAACTTGTTCCCAAATATAAAGGTAATTAAGTAAATGCTTATTTTTATTTCAGGAGTTACCCAACTGTTTTCAGAAATACGACCACGTCGTTTAGTACTTTCTGTCACCAGCTTCTATTTTAAATGGTTATATAAATATTAAATAAATCACCCAAAATTGCAACTTCAGAAAAAAAATGGGAAGTGTGTCTAAAAGGATGTTTGGATTTGGAAGTGATTTTGTGTTCTGATCCCAAATTGTCACTTGAATTTAAATTTCAATGCCAACTGCAACAAGTCCATCTCAGGACCTTCTTGAAGCTGAGAACGTGGACTCTAGAGGCACTAAGTGGAAGTACAACATTAACTTTGTCTTACTCTTCCCTTTATGCCTATTTATGGCTACTTTTAAAGAACTGAGATATCATGAAATTACAGCCATTCTTATATTTATCTCTTTAGATGACTTTGATCAAACTTAAGTCATTGATATGAGTATATATATATAAGAAAAGAAAGCCCTAAAAATGGGAAAGTGATCGGCTTTAACAGGCAAACTGGTTGTTCTTACACCATCACAGCTACAACAGTGAAACCAATAACATTTTACAGTCATCTCTCTTTCTATTTGCACGTATAAAAATATACCTTTACAAAGAATGAAGTCTTGTCTACTTGCTTAGAATTATTGATTTGATGAAAATGAAGAAAAAGGATGAATTAACATACTTCAAAAATATTTTTTTTTTTATTTTTTCACTTCTAAGGTTTCAAGTAAAAGCTGTATATGTGAACCATTTCCTCCCCTCAGACCTCAGAACACAGAATCCCCAGCAAAGCAAAACCTGTGGTTACAAACACCAACACACAGCTAATTAACGTACATCTGTACAATTACTGAGCTAGGCAGGAGGGAATGATGAATCCTTTAATCCTATTAAGAGTACATGAGACAGTACTTTGCATTTCAATTAAGAAGAAAAGAAAAAGATTCCTAAATGCCACATTCAAGAAACAGTAAATTAGTGGAGTGAAAACCTGAAAGCACAGTCGAGATCAACTTCTTTTGTTCTCCCATGCAGCAAAGTTTAAGTATTTTCCCTTGGATTTTTGAAAAGCAAAGAAAGAGTTGCTTTTATTTTGTTATCTGCTTACTAAATAGTAGTTCTTGCACCTATTTGACAAATAAAATCTTTATAACAAGTCAGAGTCTTCTGTTTCCTATGTCTTAGATGGAATGCCACGGTGACTTTGTGTATTAAGGATTCATAACTGACTTGCTTGCATCATGCACTTTGCCATTGCTTCTAACATACCTAAATCAGAGTCAATTACTCTGGTAAAAACCAAATATATCTTCATATCATTTGATATGAATTTGTCAAAACCTAATTAAAATAAAATTTATTACCGAAATCCGCAGCATTTTGTCATGGCAGCCAGAAACTAGGGCTGATATTGGTCTATCCACATCTTAAAATAAATAAGTGTTAAATCAATTTCTGTGTTTGATCCTTTGTTGTCTTTTTATGAAGAATAACTGTAAACTAGAGTTATTAAGCAGTTGTTCTAAAGGACTAAGTAGTATCTATACATACTTTTATTTTTCAAACAAAGATTTTAATATGGTCCAAAATGGTCTATTTTCCTTTTGGCAAATAATAATCAGAGAGAGAGAAAGAGATTTTTCCTCCTTAGAATTACCATTGAGACTACTGATGTGTGGCTGGGTCTGATTTCCCAGGTGACTGGGACAAAAAATATTTATTGTAAACAGTATAAATAATTTGTGCTGACACAAAAACAAGCCTAGTAGCTTTCATTCCTGTTTTGATAAATATTCTTTTAGTATTTATCAGCCCACATCACATAATTGCTTCAGTGCTAAATAAATATAAATATTATTTACTTGTCATAAAAAAATGCATAAATGTGTCAGAAGGAAAAATGGCCCATATTGCAAGCAGATAAATGCAAGCCTAATACCTAAGAAGCTTCAGAAGTAAGAATTCTGCTGAATTTTAATAACTAATTCCTTAAACGAGGTAAAGCTTAACTGTTCCTGTTTTCTTTTAGGAAAACCAACATTTTTCTTTCACAAATTAACGGTTCCAATACTGCCTTGTCTTCTTCCACTTCTTGTTGTATCACATCCTTCCTCTCTCCTTGCCTTTTAGATGTTCCTGACTTCACTTTTATCTTAATGAAGTTATAATTCTTCTACGTTTCCTCAGAACAAGAAATCAAACAAAAAAATCCTGCCCTAAATAGCCAATTCTTCTCCTCCCTCATGGCACTGCTTAAAACCTCACCTTCTGTTGCTCGGAATCCCACTGCATGGCTCACCTTAGTCTTGACAAAACCATTCAGACTATGCAAACTTCTCCTTGCTCAGGCATTTATTTGGATATGAGCATATCCAAGTTTCTGGGTTCAGTTACAGAGCACCTCTCACATGGAGCCCTGCACCCTGATGGAAACACCTTGCTTGTGTTGTTTATCTTATATTCAGGAGACCATGTGTAAACAATACACAGACCTCTCCTTCTACCAGGGAAGTTCTAACCATTAGGTTTGCCAGTTTTAAGTAGTAAATCAATTTTACCAGTTTAGCTACTGGTATATATCTATTCTTACACCTCTCAGATACTGGTGGATAAACAATGGCTAAGAACAGGTTGAACCTCCTCCTGTCCTCTGCATGGTCTGACCTTGAGATGCTTGTACCATTTTTGCTATTACTTATTCTGATAAAATCCATATCAGAAATCTACAGGAGGATAGCATTTTCGATTGAAAACACTCTTGAGTCATACTAGTGAGAAATAGAGGAAGGCATGGAAAATTATCTTACTAGATTCTTCAAAATATGCTCACAACTAGAAGACAGCTAAAAGCAAATGCATCTTCTGCTGAAATGATGGGGGTATGATAAGACACTTAGGAAAAATGAGCAGATCTTAACAGATGTAATTTCCCGCCTTTTTTCCTTTTTTAAAAAAATGATTAGGCCTTCTTTGCTGTATTTTCTATTGTCTGTTAGGAAATTTTCTGTGTCAGTGTATTATACAGATCTGTGTATCTTAGAATAATAATCTTTATATACATTGATTGTATAGTGTAGTCTTATGAGGCATTGGAAGTCTTGCAGAACATGATGTAATTGGGGTATATGTGGCCTCAAAAAGGCAATGCTTGCTCTTTCAGGCCTTGCACTCTGCGCTTGAGAAATCTGTATATTATTAATGTAATCTGTAATTTATTTTATTTTAAGGCAAAGTAATCTGTATGTGGGTGGAGGTCATGGTGCATGGATTTCTTGGTCATCTCACCCAACCAGAAGAGTCTGCAGGAAGCTTCCCCTTGTGTATACACTCACAGCAAAAAGTTCTCATGTGAACATCTCTTCAAATAGAGTTGTGGGCTTTTTAAAGAAATTGTATATAATGGCTAGAACAAGCAAAAAGGAGGAACTTCTCTCCATGGACAGAATCTGTCTTGAGAAAAGTCCATCTGGGCTCCATCTGATGCTGCATGAATGCTAAATCCCCACCATCAAAGACAAAAATTTTACTGTCTGTATTCCACTTAATCTGTCTTATTAAACCAGCTAATTTATTAAGCCATTTGTTTCCAGATCTTTCTCACAGCGGTCGAGAAGGAACTGCCTCTCTCTCATCCCACTCCCCACCCAACCCCCAACACAGCAGTGGTCATGAAAATATTGCTGTGCCTAGTCTACAGGCAAATCCAGATGTCCAGAAACTGCAATTGCGTCAGTCAGAGATTCCTTCCTGAGCGTGAGTCATTTCAGACCAAATAGTGACGTCAAAGTGACTACAAACAGAAAGAACCAACTCTTCTTCCTCTTCTCTCACAGGAAATTGGTGTGGTGAGGCAAGGATTAAAGAATATTGCTTAGGACTTTTATTTGGGTTTAAAACAGAGAATTCTTATTGGACTCTCTTCTGTGGAACTTCACTTTCTCAGAATAATCTAGTGTGTCTGTCTTAAAATGGGACACAAATGTTTTTTTGGTTTTTTGTTTGTTTGTTTTTTAGTATATAAAATATGAGTGCATAATTTTTCAGAATTGCTCAGAATTTGTGCTCTTTTTGTGAGAGCTCTCCATTCTGAAGAATTCGATAAATTGAGAGTTTAAATTTCCCAGGCTAAACCTTACCACTGTTGAATTTACTAGATCACTGAACATATGAAAGATTCAAAGGCAGTATTATAGAAGGAATCATGTGAGAAAATGTGAAATTTTAAATCAATTGTTCCATGCTTGGTTATACAGTAGTAGAAAAACTACAGATTTTTCTAAAAACTTCTAAAATGCTGAAGACAAACAAACAAACAGAATATTTGTTTCTTAGGTTGAGGAAGAGGGAAATGCTATCAGGAATTATATTCTGCAATTTCAAATCTTGTAGACAAGATGAACTGCCCATGATTTT
>VWZG01001687.1:66730-168946 GCA_013396735.1 Grallaria varia
AATGAGAAGTATACTCTAAAATTTGTCAGAAAATTATATCAGTGTGAGGGAAATACAGAAAATCATAGAGCTTTATGTAGTTCTTTGCTGTATTTTTAAACAAAATATTCTGGTTTGTCAACTGTGTCATAAAAAGTCTTTCAAACTTTCTGCATCTTGAAAAGTGAAAATGAATGGAAAGTTATGGGTGGGCAAAATAAGCAGAATTAATTTCTTTATTATTTTTGAATTTGGCACTTCCCATTTCCCTGGAGCGCTGCCTCCAGCTCTGGAGTCCCAAGCACAGGAAGGACATGGACCTGCTGGAGCGAATCCAGAGTAGGGTCATGATTAGAGAGATGAAGCACCTCTGCTATGAGGAAAGACTGAGAGAATTGGGATTGTTCAGCCTGGAGAAGAGGAGCGTCCAGGTAGATCTTATTGTGACCTTCCAGTATCTTAAGCAGGGCTATAATAAAGATGAAGACAAACTTTTTAGCAAGGCCTTTTGTGCTAGGACAAGGGGTGATGGTTTTAAACTGAATGAGGGTTGATTTAAATTGGATATAAGGAAGAAATTTTTTACACTGAGGGTAGTGAAACACTTAGAACCAGTTGCCCAGAGAGGTGGTAAGTGCCCCATCACTGGCACCATTCAAGGTCAGATAGGACAGGAATCCTGATGTCCCCGATTGAGTTCCTGCTCATTGCAGAGGGGTTGACCTAGAAGGCTTTTAAAAGGTCCCTTCCAACTCAAACTATTCTCTGATTCTGTGATATGTGTTCAAAACACATAGATAAGTAAATTAATGAGTTGACTAAATTTTATTTATTTGTTTATTTTCAATTCCAGGTCTTTGATACCGAATGGACTTGAGTAAAAACCTTTTAGCAGTGCTTTGTGTGTAGGACTTTGATTTTAATGTATCCTCCAGATATACAGACCATCTTTCATTATAAAGGGAACCAAGCCAAAAGCAGAAATTTGACTTTCAATAGCACTGTAAATCAGGTACAGGTGTCTATATGACTTTTTAAAATAAGCATAAAAGAGTCAAAATGCATAAATCTTTCCAGCTTGTATCTGCCACCTTCCAGAACCTTATGTGAAGACTGTATATAGAATTGAGATCACCGAGATCATGACTGCAGCCCTTATGACTAAAGCAATTAAAATCCTTTCTCATATCTTGCATCACACCCCACATGCATGTCTTATTATGGGTTGATACATTATCTACAATTAGAAAATCTGCTTCGTTTCACCTCTGCAATGCCATGCAATTAGAATCTTTCAGTAAAAAAACCCACCACTTAATTCATACCTAGTAAGAAAGGTTTTGTGTTGAGAATGATGTATGTGTGGCCACTGAAGCTGCAATAATTCTAAAAGTCTTTTCTCGATTTTCTTTTTAAAGGGTAAGTGATGTGGTCAGTGAATATAGTTTGCCTCAGCACATCTGGTTTGTTTGGATTCTTTTGTATATTGTAAAGAAGTTTTACTTTTTATAATTATGTATTGTTTTAAAACATGTTTTCATTTATCTTTAAATCTAAGTTTTATTTCCTTGGCATTTCAACCTAAAGGATTATTTCTTAAAATTAGTGCAAGGTAAAATGTTTCACAATGTAGTGTCAGGTATCATGTCAGGACTTCATAAAGAAGTACATTTCTTTATGTATAAGGAATAGTCCTTAATTCAATGATTTCGAAAGAAAAATAAGCACATGAATTCAAGGTGATCCTGCATTATTTCCTTGACATTGAAGGGCAAATGGTTTTATTTGATATTAATGGATGCAACAGTTTTAATGTTCACTGATAAGACTAAAAGGTTAATGCAGTGACATGCCGAAGAAAGGCACAGTGTAAACCATGAAAAATATTTCTGCAACGTGAACTGACTCCTTTCATAAAGCCATATCTCAAAAAGTAGATGTTTGTTTCTGCACCAGATTATCATGGATCCATATTCTACATAAACTAATTGATATATTTCAGTTTAATTGGTATACAGGCAGCAGAGATAGAGAGTGCCTTTGTGGAAGTGATAGGTAGTCTCGTATCAAACGACCTTCAGTCTCAGACAGAGGTGCTGCAAATATGATGTGAATTTATTATGGTCTTCAGCATTTATTCAAAGAGACACTGTGAACAACAAAGTCAAAAGAAATAAGGCTATCCATCATCCCTACACAGGTAAAGGGAAAAACATCTCAAACTATTTCTGTAATTCGTACTTTATTACTGCTTTGGTTTACAGATTAACTGCTATGAATCATATTTTAATAATTATATTATTTTGAAATAGTAAATATGGTGCATAGTAATCATATTCCTGGGTTAGTTTTTAAAGTCTTATTAGAATTAAAAACCTGCTACTAAAATCTTGGGAAAAAAAGACCCTCCATTCAAAAAAACAATCCCTATTCAAAACCACCATATCTACTCCTCACTTACAAAACTAATTGCCATACATATACTTGCTATTTTTTTTTTTAATTCAATGATTTCACGTATGAATTTTGTCTCTGAATCCTGAAAATGCTTGTACTCAGCTTCACACAAGCTGGGCCACGGAGTTAAGTTGACCTTCCTGAGTTACTGTGTGCCATCCAAGAAACCAGCATGAAAGCTAAGGAATAAATAAAGTTTGTTTCTTCCTAACCATGAAAATTGATTCATGTTTACCATTTGCTGCTCTCGTTATAAGCTTTGTCATGGAAACAAGTCATGGAATTGGAATGTAGGTTTTACTGATGCAGCTTTCAGTGTAGAACCATAAAATATCACCTTCTTATGCCTTCTGTAGAGCTCATACTCTCAGTTTTTCTCGGCTGGGTCTGCTTATCGCTTATCCCAAAGCTGCTGAGCTTTGTCTGACTGTTATCCATAATTTATTTTTTTTCAGATTAGCTAAGCATCTACTGCCTCACGTGCTGATTGCTACTTCACAAACAGACCATAGGAAGAGCTAAAAAAGAAAAAAAAAAAGAAAGAAAAATAAAAGGAAGCAAATTGCCTATGTATGTGTTCTCATTTTGTTGGACTACTGAACTACGGAAAAGTGCACTAACATCACTTCTTACTTGAAATTGGTGACAGCAATTTATCAATGCTTACCAGTCAACCACCTCCAGAGAAGCCTAGTTCTAAAAACGACACGAGTCAGCTGGGGAGACTCATTCTAAAATTAGAAAGACTAAATTTTGTAGGCATCTTCAGTCAAGATTTCAGCCATTTGCAACATTTTAAAAGCGTGGTTAGATCCTTTCACTGTTGAATGTCTGTGCAGCAACTTAAGGTTTTTTGTGCAGTGACAGATGACTTTATCATGCTTTTAAGTAGTTCTCATGTGTAATCTCCTTAGCAGCCATGGGGCCACATGTTTGCCTAATTGCCTCTAAGCATTAGGGATAGCAGAGGTTTTGCCTTCAATGGATTTAGATAAAACAAATTCTCAGCAAAGCTCTATAGATGATAAAGCATTAAAAGATAACTGCAAATACTGGATCATTAAGGAGCTAAAAATGGATATATCTGTAATGTAAGAGAACTGTAAGAAATGGATATTGCATATGTTAATAAAATTTTACTTTAGAATCTTTATATAGAAGTCAGATATCTACCAGAATATTCTCTCTAACTTGAGGAGGACAATACAAAGACTTGCTAACTTCGTTGGTTTTTTTTTTTTTTCAGCAGACCATTTACTTCATCATTTTTTCTATATTTTTCTTTCTATTCAAGAGTTTAATTTTTAAAATATGGCAAGTAAATCTTGAAGGCATCACAGGAAATGATCTCATTCCCCTCCAACTCCAAGGCAGTACTAGCTGACCTGAGACCTTCCATGTCGATTCCTTAAAGCTTCTCATTAATATTTTCATTTAATATTAGATGGTTTACTTAGTTGTTTTTGAGAAGTACACCTAGATCTCTGAGCACTGACTGACTGACTGGCCCTTCCTGGGCCGGTGAATTTGGGCACAAATTGCAGTAGTTACGCTGCATCCAGGGGAACTGAACTTGTCCTTGTGTATTGCAATGAACTATAGAAGTTATTACATTTATTTGCCACAGGTAATTTTCTAATAAATTTCTGAATTAGTGCACTGGCCTTCCTTGAAGCATGTTGGTTTTTATTTTGTTATGCTTTTCTCCTCTTATTAAAGGTTGCATTTGCGTTATTTTGTACTCATTCATTGCACTCCACGTTCTCTTTCTTAATAGACAGACTTGAGTTTTGAAGCAGCTTTACAGATTTTTCATCACTTTTTACTTTAAAAATGTTATTAATAAAATATAAGGGTTGTCTGAGTTCTCCTGTATTCCCATTCTTGTTGAACACTGGGCAGTTAAAATCTTCCTTATCCCCCAAATTCTCTGTTTCAAATTATTCTATTTCTCACAATGAGCAAATATTGATTTCATTTCTATCACAGATCATGACAATGTAGCAACCAGTCTTCAGCCTCCCTACATATTTTGAAACAAATATTTATACATCTTTTTCTTTTATTTTTAATGAAACTCTCTTTTTCACTTTTTGTCTTTCATCAAAAAGTGCTGCCTTTTAAAACTTATAATCTAATCGTACATTTATCCTGGTATTTCTATTGGACAAATAAACTAGGACTTTTGATGACAAATTTACTGTTCCGTCTCCATCTGTTTATTTTCCAGTTTGTTTTATGTTATTATATGATTTTGATGTGCTTTGTATTAACACACAGATACATAAAATTTAAGCAAATTAATTAATGGTGTTTCTTCATGTTCTTATTGTAAATGATTATTACTTCTCATTTTAAGATTTATTATAGTTTTGTTTTGTTTGTGCTTCTTGCTTGTAAGATTTTTGTCACCTGTTCAGGTCATGATTGCAACAAATGTATGTTTGAAGTAGATTTTCTACCTCCCCAAAACTTCCCTACTTGCTCTACCTGTTTCCAGTTCACAGAACTTCCTAGATTGAAAAAATCAAAATCCAGTTAAATTTGAAATCTGACTGAAAAGTTTCAGGCCTAAATACACAAATTGACAAACTCTCCACTACATCACAAAAAATCACAACGGTCGTATCGCCTCTTGGCAGGATATTTTTTGACTGAAAGTTTGCTGTAATGATTTGACATCAAAGTGCTCTTTTTCACTTAGACAGGTGTAGGAGAAATCTCTGATAGAAGGAACTAGTACAGTTATCAGGAAAAGTCGAAGCATTGGGTCCTCATTGCTGTGTGTCCACGGGACACATAACAAGCTTCAGAAATCTTGGTTCTGAAATCACGACAGTATGATTGACGAGGGAAGGGCAGTTGTGTTCTTTCTAAATGTCTCTGTTGGGTACAGCGGGCGGCAGCAGCAGTGGCCTCTGTGAGGAGAGGCCAGGGTTGCCCATTCCAATCATCTTCAACAGACCCTCCACAGGTCACAGCTGAGACATTGAGACACGAGTGAGATGACTCTGGGAAAGAGTAAGAAAGTGATAACAAAGCCACTGGACAGGATGGGAGCAGGGAGGACAATACTAGAGTGAGAAACACCAAGAAGGGTGAATAAGGAAGAAGAACTGCTCCATAGAACTGAAGTAGAGGCTCCCTTCAGCAATGGAAGAACTATTTTCCTGAAGGATTGCAGCCCATGGAGAGGACCATGCTGGAGTGGGGGAAAAATGAGAAGGACAAAGCAGCAGAACAGAGCCATCATAAAGTGACTGTAATTTCTCCCATTCCCTCTGTGCTGCTCAGACACAAGACAGGGGAGTCAGGAGTGAAGGTATGATGTTGAACACTGGAAAGAGGGAAGGAAAAGTATTCAAATGTTTCTATTCTTCTTTCACACTACTCAAATCTGTTTTAACTGGAAATAAATGAAGATATGATGTTGAACACTGGAAAGAGGGAAGGAAAAGTATTTAAATGTTTCTATTCTTCTTTCACACTACTCAAATCTGTTTTAACTGGAAATAAATGAATTTTCCCTAAGTCAAGTCTGTTAGGCCCAAAACAGTAGTTGGTAAGCAGCCTCTACCCATAAATTTTTCTGAAGAGAGGGAATGAATGAGTGGCTTGATGGGCATTTGGCTGTTTTCCAAGGTTAATTCACCACCACACCATCTGTGTTTTCAATAGATGGTTCTCTTCTTCTGTAAGTTGCTGTTTTATAGAGCATTTCCAGACAGTTACTTAAATGGCATATTGCTTTAATAAACTGTTTGCACTCTAGAGGTGGGGGAAATTATGCCTTATACTACAGAGAAGCTGTTCCACAGACTAGCAAGTTATGTCATCTAGTTTTCTTTTGTCTGTGTCCTATTTGATTAGCTACATGCCTACAAGCTTATGAAGACAGCTTTTCCAGCATATAACCTGCATAACTCCATTAGAAGTCCGAGGAGTGCTACTGATTTGCAGCTGCAAAGGACATAATTCATCAGTTTTGTTACAGTGGCTAGAAATAAAATTAAAAATATTTTTACTGTAAAATCATTTGCCACAATATTTTTTCAAAAACAGGAAATGTGAAACACAGCAGAATAGAAAAACATGTTTACTGTTATTGTTAACCACAGTATGTCAGGATAATAATTTGTTTTTAGAAATACAGTTTAACAAAAAGAACATTCAAGAATTGAATGCAACTGAAAATGAGAAATATGGTCTGACAAGAAAGTAGGACTTTGAATTTCATGCCTCATCAGCATACAGAAAGCTGATGTTTTATGGCATGTATATTTGCATAGGACTGAGTCTGAACGTGCCAAGAGCTTTTCTTATGCCATTTAGAGTCCTGACTTCAGCAGTACAGTATATTAAACTAACACTAGTGCAAAAATGACAGCTGATATAAAGCTTCTGAGCAAATGCCCAGCTTTATGTTCTGTAGGCACTCACAAAAATATTGCATCCAATCACATTCTCAAAGGAAAAAAAGCATTTATACACATGGAAGCATCAAAGATTTCTGTGTCTACTTTTTTTTTCCCCCCGAAAGTTATTTCATTTTAAAGTAATGATCTTATATTTTGCCACTTTGTGTGTGTGTTTGAAGAAATTTTAATTTATGTGAGACGAAAAACATTTATTTAATTTTTGGCATATTTCGTCATAGTGTTTTGGGTGATATAATGTACCATTGATGCAGAACACAGACTGATGGCTCCAATAATAAACAAATATCTTTTAGGTCTGAAATGCCTCAATACAGGTTTACCAATGATCAAGCATCACAGAATCATAAAATGGTTTGGGTTGGAAGGGACCTTAAAGGTCATCTCATTTCCATCCCCTGCCATGGGCAGGGACACCTTCTACTGGACCAGGTTGCTCAAGGCTTTATCCAGCCTGGCCTTGAACCTTTACAGGGATGAGGCATCCACAACTTCTCTGGGCAACCTGTTCCAGTGCCTCATCACCCTCACACTGAAGATTTTTTTCCTAATATCGAATCCAAACCTACCATCTTTCAGTTCAAAGCCACTCCTCCTTGTCCTATCACTGCACTCCCTTTTAAAAAGTTTTTGCACCTAAAAACTAGTAATAGAAAAGTTGGGGGTTTTTAATGTAGTTTTGTGGCAGCTTTTGTCTTTGTTGCAGCTCTTGTAGAATATAAAAATAAAGAGAGTTCATATTTAGAATTTTTATTGCTGCAAGTCATACTTTTTAAATGGTTTCTATGCGAGTTTTTTATGAACATGGTATGCTGGAGTCTAATGTCTCAAAAGAAATCACTTGTAGGTTTAAGATAATGAAATAGCATCATAATTCAGTATTAAACTTTTTCAAAGGCAAAGGTAGTAGACTGGAAACCTTTAAAATCTTCTCCTGAATCATCACCAAACCATATTTAAGGTGTCAGTTTTGTTTCAACTGTGCTAATCCTAGTCCATGAGTTTTCTCACTTCAGCCCTTGGGATCATCTCCACAATCTTTTTGGTGGGGGAATAAGTGAGTGGCTGGGTGGGGTCTCTGTCTTCCCTCCGCTTTCCTTCTCTGGAAATGGGTTATTCTTCACAGAGGTTGCCCCTTCACTGCCCTTTTCTCCTGTCTTTACTGTTCTCTCCTGAAGGTCACCTCTGAATTTTTCCATTAGGACACAAAGTGACTTCTGGTTTTGAAAATACAGAGTTTGAATTAACTAAATTTATTACTAATGCTGCCTTGCTGAGATTTATTCTCTTATGATCAGGTTTACATGCTCATGGCATCATTGCAAAGGGTGGAGGTGACACCACTTCTGTTATTAGTGTCTTTGGTGGTATAACAAATATTTTCCCATTATTTTTTTACTCTCCTTATCCCATTAATTTCATTATACAGCATCTGAGAAGGAAAGGTCATCAATCACATTGTCACACATGTTTGGTATTCTGTGGTCTGCAGTAGGAGAATACAAACTTATGATGATGTTTCAGTTTAAGGCACTTTGCAGATCAGTGCCTGCAGTGAAAGGAGTTTCGGGGAGGACTTCTTGTCAAAAATGTTGCTTTTTTCATTCTTTTGTAACCTAATTTATGCTTTTATATCCCTAAATTGATACAGGGCTTTCTCAAAAGCAGAAGAGATTCGAAAAATCCATATTGGGCACCTGCTAACAATTCACATTTGGAAAAAGAGGCTGCTGTAGACCTCTGATTTAAGAAAGATCCCGAACTACCTTATAAAATGGTACTAATGGATAATTTCAAAAATATGTTTTTCTTGATGACAAAGGACATAATTTAACAACACCAACAAAGCAACTACAAAGGAGGGGGGAGACAAAACTTTGTATTTTCTAAGTTATGTAATTGTTCTTGGTTTTTACTGTTACGTTGCATGGAAGAGAAACTGCTGTACACTGAAGACAGTGTATAGTACATCCAAAAAATCCTGATGTTTCATGAAAGATGTAGCCTTATTCATGGTGGAGCCTCTTTATCTCCTTTTCACAGTAAAAAGAGGTTTTATTACACAAAAGCAATGTGAAAATTATGTTAAGGACAGACTGAAAAGAAAAAGAATTGTTTGTGATTTGTGATTTCATTTGGAAATGTTGCCTTAACTTAGGACAATAATGTTTCTGGTGTATAGTGGTGCCTAAACAAATTATACAGTAATTTTTTTGTTTTTAAAACACCACAATACCTTAATAATGTTTGTTTAACATCTTAAAAACATGCATATTCTCTAAAAATCACCGATCATTATGTTTATCTTTTATAAAGAAAAAGTGTCATAGACATGTGAAAAACAATTATTTTGTAAATACCACTGTGGAAAAGGTCTAGTAGAAATTAAAAATATATTTTGAGACTATTGCTTTGTCATGTAGAACATTAACATTAAACATTTGGTGTTTGTTTAGGAGAAATGTACTCCAAATAGAAGATTCAATGGATTCAGTGCCTAATATTGAGAGAACAGAGAGAGATTTACTGAGCAAACTTACAAAGCACAAAATTTCTGTAACTTCAACAATCTAAATACTGCTATGTTTTGCTTGAGACTTCTGAAGAAATTAACTCTTGCCAAAAAATTAATAGCAAAGTCAAAATGAGCATCACTGAAGCAATGAAGATATTTAATGAATGACATTATCAGAAGACTTCACTTATTTTTTGCACTTCTCTGGTAGCAACATAGGTAGTTCTTTTAGAGATACTCTGTTCATATTGAAAATGAATTTAGACATATACAAGAACTTTTGGTCAAAGGGACCTTTGCATACATATGGAAAATAAAGATAATTCTAACATATTTTCTGGTAGTTGTCATCCTGTATTAATACGTAAGGAACTTCAGGGAAAAAGTTACACAGCATTAGCATTTGTGGCAATAATGCTTAATTTTGGGTTGATAGTTGTTATAGAGCTAAATATATAGCTCTATATAATATATAGGTCTATATATAAAATATATAGAGCTAAAGTTCCTCTCACCAATTGTTGTATTGCTCGATATATAAAGCTTTTAGAGAGCTAATTGCCAAAGATTTGTCATTTTATACATATATATATATGTGTGTGTGTGTGTATGTATATATATATACAATTACAGCAGCTACACCTTTTTCTGCTGGGCAGTATCTATGTTGATTTATATGTGATTATCAATGGGGAAAAAGTATGTAACATATTCTTTTAGACTGGAGAAGGATATCTTTAGGGTAAGGAACAGTTTGTCTGTGAAACTGGGAGAAAAGAGCTTCAATGTTTGACAAATCAACCCTAAAATAAAATGAGTGTGTTATTGGGACAGAGAGCACAGGTTCATGGGATTTTTTTTCCTATAGCTAATGTGGCGGATACTGCCAGCATAAGGTCTATCTTTTTAACTTTCAAGAGAAAATGGCAAGCTCAAGTTCTCTAGTAAGCAAAAATGTTAAGCATTAATTGATTTATTTTCGATTGTTGTATTTTTAGGGAGTTGTCAAATCCTTTGGGATTTACTGTTGGTGTACTATAACCAAGAAAATCAGGCTAAATAAGTAGCAACTCATGACATTCTGTTGGAGGAGCTTCAGTAAGAGATGGAGATAACTCACAGAGATAACACTGGAAAGATAAAAATTGAGTTTTTATTTACATACTACACTCACATTTCACATTTCTGGTGCTATGGGGTTATAAACTAGGAGCCGCATGGTTTATTTCCTTGGATGCATAATTTGACTTTTATCAATTAATTCTTTTCATAAAAAAAAACATTAAAATGCTTATTCAAACAGTGGATTCATTAAATTACTGGGCCTCATCCATCATAGTTCTTCCTCTGAGTTATAACTGATGCTTCAAGTCAAGCTTTTCTCTTCTGCTGCTGTGACCTAAATAGCTTGCTGTAATTTCAGACTCTTTTTCAAGGCTATTGCAGTTGTATGTCTGTGCCCCTATAGACCACACTTCTATTTCCTCCCTTCCTTACTGAACATACTGACCTTCACATAATGTAGTTCAATAGAGATTAGGGTTTGCCTGGGGACTTTAGTTTGCTATTACTAGTTCCTTTGTAAAAGAACTCCGTCTTGTTTGGGATATTAAATCCCTTTCCACTGATTTCAATCTCAGTTAACTTCTTCTGGATAGTAAGATCCCAATCACCTTGCACGTTATTTTCATGATATGTCAGATTCAAGTGACCCCTTGGATAATATTACAGATATGCCCTTGTTTGAGTTCTGGGTGATGACTGTAATCTAGTATAAACCTTTACTATGCAAATTAATAACTTTACAATGGTGTATGTCTTCAATGTCATTATGAATTTTATTCATAAACATAAATCTTTCATGGTTCTCATTAAAGGCAATAGCATTAAAGTTTTCCCTCTCTCTCTCTTTTTTTTTTTTTTTTTTTTTTTTTTTTTTTTTTTTTTTGGGTTTTTTAGACAGTTAACTGCTTGTCTTGGTTGTTCTGTCTGTTTGAGTGTCTAGGCGTTACTGTACCTTTTCCTTGCACATTTTCACTTGTGGTTTGTATGTCTGCCACAGACTTTCTGCATTTCTTTGGGCTGTGATAGTTCTGTCACAGGAAGAATATTATTATTTCATTTTCCTCACTGTGAATTGTAGCATCACTGGCCTTCATTTTTATTTTGTTTGTTTATTCCTCTGATTAGGAAATTACTTATCTTTAGGTGAAGGAATGATGCTATGCACATATTGATCATGGGTCATTTTGATTTTCTGTTTAATTGCTTTGAAGGGAATATTTGATGATTTAAGCAAGATGACAGTGAATGCTCTTTTCCATATATTGAGTACTGAGGAAATTTGGCTAATCATTTTCTTTTCCATCAAATGCTGATAATCTTCTTCTGCACAGAATTATGATGTACTTTGCCAGCCTTACATATGCAGCACAATTCTCATTGTTCAATAGGACTTTGCACTTTCTGCTTCGCTCTTTTGCTGTCACTGCTGCTGTAACAGATCATCGAAGATTTCTGACTCAGACTTTCTCACCTATACAAGTTGAGAATCAAGAATGCAACAGTGATGTAGGGAACAAAGCCTTAGGGAGAGCCTCGAAAAATGTGTTTGTGATTTTTTTCAGGAATTCAAAACATATTCCCTAGTTTATCTAGAAACATATGTTGTGCCCTAATTTTGTGGGTTTTTTTAAACAGCCAGGCATGTTTAAGACATCATTTTTAACAGCAGTTATCATCATAAAAAGGGCTCTAATTGAAACACATTCTGTCTGCAATGATAGTACATATATGTATGGCTGGGATGGAGTTAACTTGCTCCACAGCAGACCGTATAGTTCTGTGTTTTGGATTTGTGACCACAACAGCACTGATTACACACCAATGTTCTGTGCTTGCACAGCATCTGGGCCTCTCTGCTACTCACTCAGAGGGCAAGGGGTTGGGAGTGGACGTAACTTGGACGGGTGACCAAAGTGGAATTCCATGCCAAACATCAATACAAATTGGTGGGAAGAGGCTGATCTGGGAGGCAACCATTGCTCAGAGACTGGCAGGATATCAATCTGATGGTGGGAAATGGGAGAAAATGCCTTAACATCACTTACTGCCTCCTTCTTCCCCTTTCCTCAACTCACTAAACTGACTTTATCTCAACCAGCCAGTTCTCTCACTTTTGCGTTTCCCTCCCCCCTGTCCCACTGAGGGCAGAAAGTGAGTGAACAGCTCTGTTGTGCTTAGCAGCTGGCTGGGGTGGACCCATCACACTACCCAAGGCTATTTTTTCTCTAGTTATCCAATCTAGCTGAATGTGTTTTGGAACAAATAGCAGGAGACAGGAGGAAAGGTCAAAAAAGAGAAATAAGATTTAACCAGGGATTAAGAAGGATTCAGTTCTCATGGAATTCTTCAGAGCAGCGCTGAATGAGTCCAATGTCTTAACTTCCAATCGTAAAACAGTCATTTGTCCATTGCTTGTTTTTAAGCTTACGAATGGTCCAACACCAGTTAGAATTTCCTGTTAAGAAAATGCTGTCTTACCGGTACCTCTTGCTTCTGAAATATCATGGATAGATAAACCAAAATTTTTGTGTCCTAACTAACAAGAGTGAAAGTAAGAACTATGGAACTAGTGATTTTACCAGATCTGATTCACTTTTGGTTGACCAATAGTTATATATTTTTCACCACTAATTATTTTTCCATATATGTCCAGAACGATAACATTTGTGTCTTTTATTTTTGTGGTACAATTTCAAAGTATTTTTAATACATAATAGCAACATTAATATGATAGAGATATAAGAAATTAAATAAAGTAATTTATCTTCATTAAGACATGCATATGCAGGATTCTGTGGACAACTTACTTTAAAACACATATTTTTCATAATTGAAGTAAGATGATAATACAGAATGTATTATTTAATGTATGCATTTTTATTACAGAAAATGGATTCTACATAATATGAGATGTGAAAAAGTAGATTTTTAAATATAAAATTAAGAAAAGCTGGAAACAGAAAAATGGTGTGATCTCAGATTCTCATAATTATTGAAAGTCAAATCTCTGACAGGAGACCAGACAATGAGGGAATTGACAGAATGACTTCTAGAAAACCCAAAACTAATCTTACATAAAGCAACTGAAATTAGCCAGCCCAAGCAAATCAAATTTGCCCTCCACTGTTCTGCAACTTGCGGTGTGCTTTGGTTACAGGACTGTGAGTAAGAATCTGGCAGTAGAGTTAAGCAGCACAAAAGAACAGATGCTGCAAGTCAAGAGTGCAAAAATTAACTTTTGACAGACAACAGAACAGAAAATATAACCTAGGCCCACTGTGTGTGATGTCTTTCTGCTGACCCGCTATCGTTACTTCAGACCAGTCTCTTTATGACAGACTATGCTGTTCAATGCCAGAAGCATTTCATGTGGTGATGCTCCCCTTCTTTCCCAGACGTTATGACGATCATTAACGATTGATATTGGCAGAATAAAACCATGCATAACGATCTTATTAATGGAATTGAATATTCAGTGCTGTTCAGAGATGCCTTTTCAGTTGCACACAGTGTTGGTTTGGCTGAATTGTTGTGCATGACTAATTCAAAGATTGGAGATTCTGCCTGTTTCTTCATACTGATTGAAGACTACACAAAAGAAATTATACATATTTATGAAATGAATCTTCCATGGAAGATCACTTTTTTTGCTTTGATTATTTAATTTGATTTTTCTTCAGTTAATGCAAATTACATTCTGTAATTTCAGCAGTCAAAAAAAAAAAGTTCATTTAAGGAAAACTGTTTTGTCTGGTACTTTCAGTGGAAAACACCACCTGATTCTCAGCTACAGAGCAGGTTTAAATTAGATATTAGGAAGAAATTTTTTCCTGATAGGATGATGGGGCACTTGAACAGATTGCCCAGAGAAGGTGTGGATACACCATCCCTGGAAGTGTTCAAGGCCAGGTCAGATGGACGTCTGAGCAACCTGGTGTTCCTCCCCATGTCAGGGGAGTTGGAACTGGATGAACTTTAAGGTCCCTTCCAACGCAAGCCATTTTATGATTCTATGAAGTTTTAATGGTTTGTTTATTATTGCCATTAATCTGGTACTTTTAAAATATTTGGTTTTTTTTCTGCTGTATTTGTTTGTGGTTTTTTTTTTGTCTGTTTGTTTTATCATGAATTTGTCTTTACCTTCTTTAAGATTTTAGCATTTATACCCTAAGAATCAACCTTTTGTTGACCCAGTTTTTTTGCCGAAATGTTGCTGAGATAAGTGACAGATAGAAAGTTTCAGACAGAAAACTGGGACAGACTGAGATAGCCAAAGTCTAGACTGATGCCTAGAGGTGATGAATTCCTGCAGATTAATGAATGTTGATGTCTGTGCTGGAATCTGAAATGCATACAACAAATTATTACAAATTACTACCCGCTGGAATGCATAGAACTCTGCTTGGGGATGGATGAGACATACACCAAGAGGTTTTGGGTCAGGATTAAAGGGAGGGTTGTTACACCCCAGTCCAGCTTTACCAGGTGTACATTTTGATTTTAGACTTCAAGAGATTTCGCCCACAGGAACTCTGGCAAAGGCTTTGATTCTTTGATACCTTGAGTTCACACCTGTAGAAAAAGCCACATATTTTTCTCCAAGAAATTTCTTTTAATTTGATGAGAAAGTAGGTGCTTTGGCAAAAAGGGTTTTACAGAAATAACATGCAACTTCACAAAAGCATTACAATAGACTGCCAGGACTAGCAGGCAGTGCTGCAGACTAGGGAACCTTTGTTACACCCAGAAAATATGAACTCCATGTAACTTCAGTGAGATAGAAAATAGGTGTTTATGTTACCCACAACAAGAAGAAAAGAGTAAAGGAAGAGAGATTAAGAAAAGAAAGGATAAAGAGAGAAAGAGAGGAGAGAAAAATATAGTTACCACTGGAAGGTCACATGTTGATGGGTCAGGAGGGCAGGTCAAGGCAAGGTGGAGACCATGTCTCTTTAACTACCGAGGCTACTCCCTCCAGGCAGTACCCGTGGTACACTGACCACTCACTGTGTCCCTGGCCAAAGCAAGGGGTGTCACATCCATGCACCACCTCCAGGGGTTGTGGGATGGCTACCATGTGGACCTTATTGATTGACAGGTCCCCCACGGCAGGGCTGTGCCATGTGCCTGGTGACCTCAGTGGCTGCCTTGGCTGACCATGTGGACACTGTGCTGGAGGCCTCGTCTCCTCTCCCAACACACCCAAACCCCAGGGACAAAACGGTTGGTTTGACCCATCAATCAGTGAGATACAAATCTGATCTCTGCAAGGGCTGGCACAGGTGACTTTATAGTGAGTATTAACTGGCCAGGAAGACTGAGTAGATGAGGCTGTCTACAGACAGAGAGGAGTGGGCCTTATGTTCACAAGCCCTGGTTCTCAGGGGGGGCTTTAACCACCCTGAGAGCTATCAGAGGGACAACACAGTATGGCACGAGCAATCCAGGAGGTTCCTGGAATCCACTGATGACTTCCTTCTCCAAATACTAGAGAAGCCAATGATGAAAGATGCTATGCTGGACACTGTTCTTACCAAAGAGAAGGGACTGGTGAGGATGGTGAAGCTTAAGGGCAGCCTGGACTGCAGAGACCATGAAGTCACCTGGGACAATATTCTTGGAACAGGGATGAGAGTGCACAGCAAGCTCCCTGGCTTGAACTTCAGAAGAGCAGATTTTGGCCTCTTCAGGGATCATCTTGGTAGAGTGCGTGGGACAGAGCCCTGGAGTGAAAAGGGGCCTACGAGAGCTGGATGATACTCAAGGATTGTCTCCTACAGGCTCAAGAGCGATGGAGTCCTATGAAGAGGAATTTGGGGAAGAATACCAGGAGCTTTCATAGATGAAAAACGAGCTCCTGGACAAACAGGTAGCTTACAGAGGGTGGAAGCAGGGAAAGTTATCCAGGAAAGAATACAGAGGAAATTGTCCAAACAGATGGGGATCTTGTTAGGAAAGCGAAAGCAGTGGCAGAAGTAAATCTGGCCAAGGAAATCAAGGGCAACAAAATAGGTTTAAAAGGTAAATCAACAACGAAATAAACACCCAGGAATGTACTTTTGCATATTTAGATCCCTGTGTGATCTTTTTTCCGAGCTGACACTGAATGATGTCTAGAGATTGATGTGGCACAATATCTACTGCTGAATAGTAATGGCATTGTCTGGTATTGAGTTTGGTTTTTTTCAGAATTGTCATCTGCAGAGGCAGTGTCAGCAGCAAACATTTTTTCTTCTACCCCAACCTGAGCAGAAATGTTGTACCACCTACTGTGTGTATCATCATTTCTTCTTAACACAGAATATTTGTGTAATTTTTTTTAAATGCCTCTGATATTAAATTTTCTAGAGCTTTTTTTTTTTTTTTTTTAATTTGTATTTGTCCTGGCATATTGCCTTGGCTTAACTTTGTGTGTGTATTTACATACAGAAACTCATATAAGAGTTTTTGTGTATATATATATAAATACATATATACATACAAGTGTATGTACATATACAAACATAGGTTTTATGGTATCTCTAGGCCCATGGCAAAATTGGGATAATCATAGAATGGCTTGAGTTGGAAGGGACCTTAAAGATCGTATAGTTACAAACCCTCTCTTGTGGGCAGGAACACCTTCCACTGGACCAGTTTGCTCAGGGCCCCATCTAGCCTGGTCTTAAAGACTTCCAGGGATGGGGCATCCCCAGCTTCTCTGGGCAATCTGTTCCAGTGTCTCACCATCCTCACAGCAAAGACCTTTTTTCCTAATACCTAATCTAAACCTACTCTCTTTCAGTTTGAAACCATTCTCCCTTGACTTGTCACTACATGCTTTTGTTAAAAGTCTCTCTGCACCTATAGGCTCATTAGAAATGTGTGTATTTAGATGTGTTTGCATACAGATACAGGTGTGTACACATGTTTATGCTTATGTACAAATACCCTCCTTAAGCAAGAGAGAATGAAGCTCTCATGCCATGACTTTAAGCAAAAGATTAGAGAAGACTCCTCTGTAAATGGAGTCCTGCTTGCGCAACTGATACATTCCAAGTGAACAGGAAGATGGAGGTAGTAAATGGGCAATATTATCTGCAATAGTCAGACAACAAACACAGCAATTCTGTGCCCACTAAAGCATGTAAAAGTAAATGAAATAAGATAGATGAAATGTGAGCATGAGTGCAGCAGTTCCAATTTTGTTAATTAGTCTGTATTCATGCTTCACTGCTGCTGCAATTATGCCACCTCATCCTTGTGTAGGCCTATTGTGCAAATTCTGTCGTTATGCTCCTGGCAGCATATAAAACAGTGCAAGATATGAGCCACCTACAGAGATGTCATTACAATCGTGTCAATTCAACAGTATGTTTCCTAAAATTTATAATTATTTGTCTTCACTGTGAAGTAATTTGTGAACCTATTACTGGTCTTTTTGAAGTTAACTTGGTAATTTCTTTTATATTGCATTAAACACCTGCCACTAAAGGTAAGATAATTGTGTACACCTAGTTATAATGTTTTAAAAGGAGAATCAATGCCTATACCTACCTTTTGATAATTGTATAATTTCAGGTGTTTGTTTGGGGTTTTTTTTCCTAATTTCCAATAAATTATACTAGATATGTAGAAATATTAGAAGCAAATTGAATAAATCATAAAATCATAAAAATGGTTTGGTTTCAAAAGGACCTTAAACATCATCTAGTTCCAAACCCCCAGGCACTAAGATTTCAGAATGAAAGGATTCCTCGTTGTAGTAAGTCTTGCGTGTCTCCGTGGCAAAAGGTCACATCCTCAAATGCTGGGGAGGGGGGGAAACCACAAAAACCACCTTTTCCCAAGAAATGTTGAATATTTAAAGACTTCATTTCAAATACAGGAGTATTTAACTTTGAACGAAACATGTGGTTGAGGTACTGTCTCATGGGAACCACATCCAGAATGTCTCCATGAAAATTAGTTTCTTCAACTTGAATTACAGAGGTAGATGTGCCAGTTAGTCAGCAGTGGTGGTTTTAGGTATGCTTTATTCACCTGTATGTCATCCTTTGTTAACAGGTTGTTTCTACAATATAGAAATTATCAGAATTATCATCACAATCCCGGTTTACATCTATCAGTTTATCAAGGGATATACTTTAATCACTTTCAAATGTCAGTACTCTTCTTGGTGGGAATAATATGTATTTCTTTCAGTTGAAAAGGCACAATAACAGCTTTTTTGTGAGAATAGATGGGATGGGAATTTGGGATGGACAATGTCAAGCAATTGACAAAGGGTTAGCTGATATTATGGAGTGACTCACACTTTGAAAGCATCTTTCTGCAGGTGTTCACTGTATAGTTTTGCACTTCCATCACAAATGAGGTCTAGCATACTTTGAATTTAACCCTTTATTCAACCTTTGCTCTACAAAATCTTGGTAGAATTTCCATTTTATAACATGTCTGGTCAAGTAGTCAACTGAGTAAAGCCACATCTGCGCATTTATTCAGGCAACCAGGAGCATTTCAATGACACCTAAATACAGCAATTTCGGCCTACTTTCATCTAACTTAGGTTCAATTAGCTTGAAAAATGATTCTGTTTATATTCCTTTTATCAAATTATTACATACAACACATATTTTGTGTAGGATTTTTTGTTCTCTTTGAAACAGATACATAACTGCAAACAGGTGATTTGTTCAATAACTTTCTAATCTAATTAATCAAAACCCCTCAAGATTATCCATTAAAGCCATAAAGAGAGAGGTCAATCCACTCAGGAATCACAATTAGTGCTTCCTAAATTGTATTCTATAAAGCAGATGGATAATCTCTCACATCACTTACATTAAAGATTTTATATGCAGTATTACAACGCTACTTGTATTAAAAGGTTTTTATCTTTTTAAAGACCAAAATTGTATAAACACATATACATACGTTTATATATGTGCAATTTATTTATTGTTATGAGCTCTCAGCAGCTACACAGCTGGTATCAAGGAAGGAGCTCCCTTGGTGTCCAGGTTATTCTTTGTTCTGTCTCAAAGAAATCTGAGGTATACTTTGCCCACAGATGAAAAAGGCTGCAGTAAATAATTCAGCGTATTCTGAAGCATCTAAGTTTATTTTATTTTATTGCTTTGTATAGCTATTGATTTTCAAAATAGCAAGATTAATAATCACTAAAAGAAAAGGAAGTTGCCAGGGGAAAGTGAATATTTAGAAATCTTTGAAAGTTTTCCCAAATGTGTCAATCCTGATCCAGTTTAAAACATTCATGAATCATATTACAAGGAAATCCTTTAATCTGTGCAACAATATATATTAATAACACAGAGCTAAGATGTGAGAATAAAAAAACCCAAAAGATATAACTGTGAGCATCCAAAAATAAATTAGCCAAGGGGGAAAATGGTGGAATCTAAGGTGATATCTTTCATACAGAATTTTTCTGTTTAGTGGAACTTTTAAAATGTGTCCCAGAGAACTGCAGTTAGCAGAAAATTGTTTCTTTGGTGGATCATCACCTGGAGCTTTTTTGTCTTCACATAGGTTTTTTTTTTTTTGTAATGACAAATATTTGATATTCTTACAGTTAAATGAAAAGTATAAGAGCAGAAGAAAGAAAAACCTGTGAAACGTGACATGAAAATATTTCCTTTTTAAAATCTGAGAAATTATGAGTACTAATAAGAATAATAATTTGCTACATTGGAATTTTAATTATTGAAAATAGGAAGATTTCCTTCTTATGTCAATAACTTTTTAAAAGCGTCAGAAATAGGGAATATACTCTTTAAACTCACTTTTGAGTATTTAGATAATCAAGGGTCAACTATTTAATGTAATAATACTGCAAAAATTATTATTAACTTTAATATAAAAAACACTTCATGTTTGAAAGGATTTGAGCCTTAAAAAAATACCTGGCCTCATGCATAGGAATACTTATCTTCTACACAGATGGTAGTGTTTTGAAATTGTCCTGACTCATAGCCCTCAATAACTAATTACAAGGCCAAAAGAATAGTAATTAGGGGAAATGACACAGTTCTAATTTTTACGGATACGGTTAGAAAACACTAGTTCTTTAGGTCTCTGTTAATGTGGCCTTCCCTAATATTTGTGTTTACTACACAAATCCAGTGGTGATTTACAAGGGGGCAAAAAGAAACAAATGAAAACAGGGGAGCTTTATTATTTGTGTGTGAAGAGTTTTTGTTCCACATATGTAGCCTGGAAGAAGAAGAGCAGGGTGACATGAGGTTTGAGTGTGTAACCATCACACAAACATCATTTCTAGGACAAAAGCACTTCTTCTGTGCCTTTAAAGGCAGCCATGGGAAGGATGGGCTTGCATGCATATGTGATTAAATCTGAGTATACGTATGTACTTATGTGTATCTTAAACTAGGCCTCTAAGCAATAATGGACCTATCCAGCAGGATGTTTTTGGTCTGGTTTAGTCTTGTGCAAGATCTAATTTGTTCCCTCAGATTCTCCAAAGAAACCCTACTGTAACTCACTCTTTATATCTGGGATCAGGATTCTTTGAGTACTATGCGCATTCATAAAGCTAAAATGCATGACATGTACATGACTATTTACTACGTATTTAAAAAAAAAAAGTTTTCTTTTCTCATCCCCTGCATAATAAAGTATATTAATATGCTATTTCTGTTAAAACCAAAATACTAAAATGTGCTATTTACTTGAATTCTCTTTCCTTATTTGTGAAGAAGGTAACAAATCACTTCGGAAAATTATATCTACTGTTGTAGTGAAAAAAATATGGGATTCATAATTTTTGCCTTCCTAAATAGGTTTGTAGCTAAAACAGTGGAAAAACTCAGTAAATACCCAGTCTTTTCACAGACTGATAGGTTGTTCTTTTTTAATACTTCTAAATTAATTTTGGATAAATATTGACCTGCCTTTAAATTCTTAACTCCATCACAGCCTGCAGCAATAGGTTCTTCTGACTTTGCCCATATAACTGTCTCTGCCACTGACAAGTACCATTCAAGAAGCTGTGATCATCAGAAATGTTGTCAGTCAGCAAAAATCCATCCAGAGGTTGGACTAGCCCTGCTAATTCTAACCTTAAAAACTGACACGTCAGGATAGGGTAGTGAGGATGAAGATGAAGAGGTGAGCAGTTCCTCAGGTGGGCATGGATGAAGTCACAGTTTAGGAAGATGGGGGACCGGGCCCCAGGGTTGAAGAACCTTCCAGGAAATCAATGCAATTTGGGCAAATGAACAGTGATGCTGGGCACTGTCATCTTCAGGGTGTCACCAGGGGTCTGGAGGTGGAGAAGCTGAGGTGGCCTCTACCTGTACTTCTGTGCTCCCTGGCACACAGCAAGGACGGTGGTCATGCCAATACTTTTGGTATGACCAGCAGCACACTCATTAAGGAGTTCAAGTGCAGTTCCAAAGGCAAGGGTTTACAATGGATATGAATGAATTAGCCAAAGAACAGAGACCAATTTCTACTTGATTCTCTTTCTTGAAGGTGAAGATTGTTTGAACATCTATCCAGAAATTTTAATTATTTTGTCAAATAATAATAATGGTTTATGTTTTCAAAGCACAAGGGCATTTTTTATGCCACTAAGGAATTGTACAGACAAATAATTGATAATCACCATTAATTATTAAATAGTCCAGTATAGGCAAGAGTGAAAATGGCATTTCTGATAAAATAAATGATAGGCAGTTGAAGGATATTGTGGTGATCCAAGTATTGATTGGTTGTTAAAAGATATTTTATTAATGTTAATGCCAACCTAACCATTATGCAAAGCCCTAGAAAGACAAAGTAGATTACAATCAATATTGCTAACACAAAGACAAAATAATTTATTTTCTGCTATCACAGATTTCTTACCTTGAGTCAACCTCGGTTAAAAAGATACAAAAAAATGTAACTGTGTTTTTGAAAATAGATCTTGAAGGGAAAAAAATATTACATTCTAGGTGTCTTTGACATTAAGTTAAAAATATAAAGAAGAAATTATTTCAAATATTCAGCTTAAGCTTGGTAGTTGTATGCAAGCCAACCTTTCCTCAACAGGACATTTTCTTAAAATGTGTCTTCACCATATGAAAACCATGAAAAAATAAACATTCTTTTATTGCATCAGGGAAAAAAGATTTCAGCATTTGAAGATATGTTTAATAAAGATTTGATAAAGCTGTTTTTACAAACTTTGAATAAAGGACTTCGTGGAACATATATGAAGGATGGCTGTTCCTGAAATAATATCTAAATTACATATTTATGTACAGCACTCCGTACACAATTGGATCCTGAGGCAAAGAAGGATGTGAAGTAGTTGTAACAGAACTGATTTAAAGACAGCTGCTAGTGTTGAGTAATCTCACTGTACACATTTTAATATATATTTGAAACCTGCTCTTCAATTCATTCAATCCAAATTGGAAGCTTTGGTAGTTTCTTTATTACCCCAGGTTCATGTAGGAAAAGAGACTTCTGGTTTTGAATTATTTTACCAAATACTTGCCACCTTCTTCAAGTATGTCCTTTGCTGTATTATTTCTACGAAGCTGATAAAGCCTCAGATTTACCTTCAGTAAAAAGATATTAAAAATACACCCTAAACAGCAATTCTGTATATTGTTCAAATACCTGTCTTACAATCCCTTAAAATTCTCCCGTTTTAATGTTTATCACCGCTTACCAACCTCAGCCTGGTAGGAAGGACAATATTTCCTGGAGTTCAATTTGAATTCCTGTAAGTTCACTAAAGACATTGATTAAATCTCAGACTTGAGCAATATTCATATCAATAGGCCTGAATAAATTCATGTAAAACTGGATTCCTTGCAAGTAAGAGACATAGAACTGAGCGCTGTTACTGTAAGGTTTCATATTAATAAACTTTGTAAGAGGATGTATCTCTACGACAGAAAAAGAAAAAGCATCAAAATAATGTCAATAAATGCAATACTAAAGTTCTCAGCATAAATATATATGTAGTTGAGAAATCACATTATAAAGATTTTGAATTCTGGGGAAGGGAAGAAAGAAGTTATTCATACAATAGCTTCAGGTGGTTCACAATGTGTTGTCAGCTCTTCCTGAAGTCTAATGAAGGAATCTTTGTGCTTAGTTCTTCAAACAATCACAGTGGTATTTTGTCGTGTACTGGTAACATGTACTGTCATTGCAGTATTGTGTAGTTTTTATTTAATTACATAAATTGTCATTACTGTGATTATTATTGAAATCAAAATTTTCAAGGCTTACACTTATTATTCTGCATTTGTTAAATAAAACCTATCCCATCTAAAGTAAGTGCATTTTAAAATATCTCTATTCCTGTTTCAAATTCTCTTATCATATTCTTATAAGAAATAATCTGACTTCTTTTTCAAATGCTAGAGTATATTTCTCTGCCCTCCACTTACCTATAATGTTTCTTTTTTATTACTATTATTCTTTTGATAATTTTACAAAAATCTAAAATAATTTTTCCAAGATTTTGACATAGTTTGGTAAACACTAACTTCATGTATGACAACTAATGCAACTTAACATCATTAATCTGTATTGCAATTGGATTTTTTATTTTTTTCTAAATCTCATCATGGACTACTTCATAAATCATCTCCACTGAAAACAATTTGTTTGCCTGAAACAAACCTTCCATTGGCCTATACTTTCTCACATTAGCTGTACATTCATCTAATGCATGTCAGACCTGCTCCTCTTGTGTTTTGCAAATGATCTGCAAGTTAAAATGTGAAATTGCAACCCTGGTTAGGTACTCCTTGAATGACAATAGAGAAGTCTTCAAGGGGAATTATCTTTTTGTTTTAGCTTCCGCTACTAGTAGTAGAAACACAAGGTAATTCTTTAATGAAGTGTGAATCCATGCAAAGGAACCTTTAAATTGCAGAAAATAACTTGTAAAACTTGATCTAGTGGTTTTTTTAACAGCACAATAATAGAACAACAAAAAATCTTCCATCATTTAGTGCAAGAAAGTTGCCATATAATTGTATATTTATAAAATTCAAGAGAGACAAAATACTGTAAATCTACTTCTAATTCAATTTATTTTCCAAAGTTACATTTCTTTCCTCCACAGTGACTGCTTCTTTACTGTTTATACTTTTCTAAACTAATATCTCTACGATGACATATAGGCAGAAAAACCTCTTCAAATCTTGAGGAGGCATATCCATATAAAATATATAGAATATGATACAGAGCACACAAGAAGCATATTTAAGAATTATTTAGAACCATATTTATGGCCTGTGTCAGGACTGCAGCCACACTCATCTCCTGACTCACTGCAGTCCACTCTTCAGTTATTACATTGGGGAAATAGTGGTACTTTTCCCCACAGTATTTCAGTGCATAGGATGTAGCATTATATAGGATATATTTTGACCCATGCTGAATGGGATTTAGGTGAGGATTTTAATGGCTTTGTTTTCATGTTGATTTTTCCAGTGTTAATCTTTGGATTTTCTATTAATCCATCTCACAGGAGGTTTTGAATTGGATTTCTGGTGAAAAAAATGAAAAAGCACAGTAAGAAAAGGATCCTTAGCAGAAAAAAGTCTTCTTGACTTTTTATTTCAAGGCTGGTCTGAACTGTATGTTCAAATTTTGACTGTTTGAAGAACTCGTGTTTCAAAGGGTTTTCACTTAGTTCATCAGATCTATTTTGGTCTCTCCATTTTTTAAGGTCCATCTCTCTGCATATCTGCCGTTACCATAATGAGTTTTTTCCCCATTTTATTCTTTTTTCATGCTGTTTATCAGCCACCTCTGATGTCATGGTGCAGAAGCCCCCTTAAAAGAAGAGTACAAGTGCTTAAAAAATGGGATAAATGTACAAACACCAAGGATAAAAATTGAGAGAAGTTACATATGCTTCTAAGTCTTTTGATATGATCTTGTTTTCCTAAAGTTAGGTTAATAACACCTCATAATTGAATAAATATTGATAAGAGATATTTCTTTAAAGATGGCATGTTAAATTTTGAGTGAACTGATGTTCTGCACTTACCTCAAGATAAGATGTAAATCATGGATTTAAGAAAGAAGACACCATTTCAAATCTCCAGTGGGGTTTTAGGAAATGAAATATAGTGATCATTCTGTGTATGTTTGTCTCCACAAATGTGTTTTAACCTTTTCAACCATTTTCTACCAAGCAAAGTAAGAGTGCTTAGGTCTGAAAAATGTCGAATCTCTTCAGATGTGGTTGAAACTGAGATGCAGTTGAGAGAGACCCCGAGTCTCTAGTGAGAACATATGAACCTCCGGAACCAGTACAGAAACCTGGAGTGTTCAGCTTCAGGAACCAAATCTCTTTCTTCAGGTGCATACAGAGAACTTTCCTAAGCCAAGTCTCTATCTTCTCGTGGATGATTTCTCTAAGCCAATTTTTGAAAACTTAATTCACTAGATCAATGCCTGTTATCACATCGCTACTGATTAAGACCTCAGGATGCCCATTAGCTATGGAATTCCCACACTTCTGTTTGAGGAAGACTGGCCCTTTCAATCTTGGGACCCAGAGGGACTTTAAATGGTCAAGCACAACACCAGAGAAAATTGGTAGAGATTAATATATTTGTGAATGACCATTTAAAGTCATTATTAATGAGGTCCTTTTGTAGAATTTTGGCAATTAATGTACAATAACTGGCCTAATGATTAATAGATTTTCCTTGGATTTACCGTTTAAAAAATGTATGCATACATATAAATATGTATGTGGTTTGTTTCCTTCTTGCCCTTAACAAATTATTGAATATAATGCATCCATTAATTGAAGGTTATAAAAGTACTACTGATCTTCGGCAAAACAATCATGTCATGTTCTTTGTATCACCCCACTGAAACAGCAAGAATTGCATATACACAACCACAGACCCATGTGGGCTTCCAGAGGGGTTGGGGTTAGAAGTCTCATTGGAAGCTGCCAACTTCTTGAGCTCGTCCAGGTCCCCCTGGACAGCATCCCATCCTTCAGGTAGGTCATCAGCACCACTCACCTGAGTGTCATCTGCAAGTTTGCTGACGGTGCACTCAACCCTAAAGTAATTAGAGCAATTTTATACTGTTTCAGACACATTAGCAGTCAAAATATTTTTTGAAGTCTGATATTAAGCAAACACAGATATTCTGTAGTTGCTGTTAAATAATCTTCATAATTTTTTTCTGTTGCACTGAGGACATCAGAATGAGTATTTTCTCAAAGAACTTCTCTTCTAAACTCTAAAAATATCTGCTGTTTCTTTATTTAGTTATACTGCAGCATTGATGACACAGGAGTTGTGCATGGAAGATCCCAAGTTCTGTACAGAGAGCCCTGGATTCATTGACTCACTTACTTGTTTGATAAGGTTGTTTCAGGGTTGTTGTCAAAATACAAAATCTAACTGACTTGAGATGAATGTTTTATTTTGTGACTCACGGTTGTTTTGCCAATGGAAAAACTGAAATACACTGATTAAATTTTTTTCAAATAACTGCTTTTTTTCTTGCTTTCACATCAAAAATAGTGTAATTCAACCATCTTAACTCAAACTTCCACAGATTCACATTAACACACAGCTGGCATGTTGATGAATTCTATAGCACAGTATAGACACTGTTGAATATTACATTTCACGAGAAGACATCCTCTCAAACCAAGCTTTTTCAGTTAAATTTTTCTGATTCATTCATTGCTTGATGTATCTCAGGCAATTTTATTTTATTGCAATAGGAAAACCTGGGAAAACATGGTTGAAAGTCTTTTATAATAAATATTGAATTGCAGTTAATAAAATCTGTAGGAGAATAATCAAGTAACAGAGTACTATTCACTAAAAATCTTGATGGATCTCTAGTCACATAGACTGTATTTCAGAGTCAATGTTAGTTCCTTATTATTTCTACTTTAAAGAATGGTAATGAGCTGAGTAGTATAAAAAAAAGGAGATCATTACATTTATGACCTTCTCCGCAGGACTCCACTCTATCTTGCAGAAGTTAGAATGACTGAAAAAAAGGATAAATTTCTGAACCAAAATTTTGATGAAGTAATTCCAAATATTATTATATACACACATGTATTTTAACCCCATGGTAGAATGATGACTCACCAAAAAATAAGCATTGAAAAGTCAATTAACTGACTGTTTTCCTTATTGCCCACTTAGATATGAAGGGGAAAAAAAAAAAAAAAAANNGCTTTTAAGGTATTTAGGTTAGCTTTTTTCCTTTCTTCACCAGCCCATTTCTCACAGGATTTTTTCCATTTCTGATATTGTTTGTTCACTGCTACAAGCAATCTACCAAAAATTTATTTTCTTTTTTTATGAATAAACTTTTAGTATATTTTTCTTTCAGAATATATTCTCCTTAGCACTTTTCAAATAATTGCCATCTGTATCTTTGAGTGTTGTTCAACAAGATAATGTTTGTGAGGCTATCATTGTTTACTTCTCTTGACAATAAATCTGATTTGCATTATGATTGTTGGTTTGTATGAAAAACATGTGTATTATGATAATACTTAGTTATCTAGTATTTTCCATCTGAAGATCTCAAGTGGTTTGCAAAGGTGATGAATATCATTTTCCATCTTTTACATAGGGACATATTTCTGTAAGAACTATTTAGCTCTAGAAAATTGCATAAAGGGCATTTTCAGATTGCTTATTAGAAGGATGACAGAGGGGAAGAAGAGCAGAAGAATGAATTACAAATGTATTGCACTTCAGACTGAAACTTGGAAAGTCTCCCAGGACTAATAGAGATTGGAAGAGCTGGAAGTTAAAAGGTTTCTAATTTACACATTGGGACAACAGCTCAGAACACTTCATGAGGAAACAAAATAGAAAATAGATACGTAGATGGATATGGGAAATATTTTTGTGCTTATTACGCCCAAAAAAAAAGCCATTAGGAAAAGCTTTGAAATTGATCTTCATGAATTTAGACTATAATAAATCTATGGAAAATATGTATGAATATACCAGGCAAATAAACCATAGTGAGGAATCATTCATTCTCTCAGATTCTGTCTCTCTTCCAGACCAGTTTCCTGGGTGGAATGAAAGCTGCTGGGAGTATTTCTCTTAGTTTGCAAAATAGGCCAATGATTAAAAATAATGGATCTTGTCATTTACCTCTCATTAAACGGTAACAAGATTCTAATTGACATAGAGCACAAGTCTATAAGAAAATTAGAAAAATCTGACAAAGCACGGAATTTTGCCGTTCGTCACCATTTCCACAGCCTCACATGGCCATATCTGATTTACTTGTAAGAACTGGAACAGGAATTGTTTTTCCTGCTACTGGTCTTCTGAGGCTGCTGCAACAAGGGGGAATTTCGTATGAGTTAAACATAGCCTAGTATGAGTTTTGACAGTCAGTTCCTCAGCTATTGACTATTTGGACAGTCCAAGATGACCTTTATTGTCGTCCAAGTGAACTGCATCAGAAGACTGACCCTTCAGTGTGTGAGTCCAAGGGGAATTCAAATGGCCATGGTGTTTACTTGAGGCGTATGTTGAAATGAAAGGTTTTGTTTGTGTAGAATCTCTGCTTTTAAAGTCAGGAAAGAGTAAACTAAGTAAACTCACAGTGTTCCCTTAAAAGGAATTTCCCCTTTTCTTCCTTCCATCGCTGTACTCCCCAGAATTAGTTGTAAAAACTATTCTTTCACTGTCTCTTTCAAAAAAAGCAGTTGTTCACAGCTGTGATATAGAATTAAAGTGTGCATATTAGCCTCCAAGTCGACAGGATGCGTTATAATTAGTGAATGGCAATCGTACTATATAAATTAAACCTTTGTTACTGATCTGCTGCAGTTACACTGGTGTCCTTCTGTATTGGCTTCTCAGTGCATTAGAAACTCAGCATTTTGTGACAGGTCTGAGACCCTGCATGTTTAGAAGCTAAATTGAAGCTAAGTTCATAAGGGCTGCTTCCTGTGAGATATTAAATCATAGAATCATAGAATTGTTTAGGTTGGAAAAGATCTTGAAAAAGATTTCTACTTGCACTATTACAGAGATATTTCCTTTAAAAAATAATTTCAGGGAAATAATACATGTTCTCTATCTCACCTTGAAAGCTTCTCAGTCTTCAAGAGAGAGGAGAAAATTAATTCTGAACAAAGTAAGAAATGGACTTGTCTGCCATGTTACTAAACTTCCTTACTTATCAATCTGCATTTCTGTGCTTCTCTGTACTTCATGTTCAAGAGAAAAATGAAAACTGCATCCAGATATGCAAAACACCAGTCTAATAATTTTGATTCCATTAAATTTATCACCATAATAATAAATTCTATTACATGAAAGACACTCTTTCCTTAAAGCAGAAATTTTACAGTTTTTTCTTGGAGATGAGATCTCATTCCAGGTGTTTATTCAAAAATACCATATACACTTTTGAAAGAAACCCATAAAATCACACTTTGATAAAAACCATAACTATTTCACGTTGAATAACTGGCAAATGTCACAGAAATATTTATTAAACAAATTAGATAAACAACATCAAATAATGTCTTCTGAAATTATGCCTAGGAACTTCTTCAAGTTATGACAAGAATTTTAAGGATTAATCTCTAAAGCCAGATAGCACTTAGATGCAGAAAAAAAAAAAAAAAGTAGGCAAGAAATTTCCTAGTTTAAATCAGTCAAATATTGTACATAAAGCATACTTTTATGACTTTATATGGTTTTCCTCAATGCCTCTTTTCTAGTTTTCAAAAGTTTCAAGAACAATAACTACAAACTGAGTTCTGTATGCTCACAAACATCTGTCCTGTTCTGACATCAAAAGTCATGATCTTGTAAACTATTTAAATCCCAGGACAAATGTTTCATAACAAAAAAAGTATTAATGTGAAACTTTAAATTTTCTTCTTTTAGCTACAAATGAATTGAGTGCTAATTTTTATTTCCAATGAAAGTGTTTAAGTCTTGCAAGCAAAAAAGAAAAACCCTGAAAAGGAGAATGAAGGGAAAAAATATAATCAGAAAAGCATGTATGCAGCAGAAACTGCTTCAGAAAACTGAGTTCCATCACAGTGAGAAAATGTTGTACCATCCAAAAGGCAAATATTTATTTTCCTATCTGTAATAACCTAGAAAAGAGTTAAAATTTGTCAGAAAAACTTTTGTGAATGTGTTTATATTCTTACCTGGCATTTAGAAAGTAGTAGCAAGATAAAAATATTCTTCCTTCTGGGCTACTTAGAGGCTTACTATGTCTTTCTGTTTGTGCAAGATAATACTTGATTCCAGTATTCCCAATTATTTTGGGGGGTTTGTGTAGAGGAAATTCATTTCAGATTGTCTTCTGATTTCAGTGACTTTCTGTTTTTGTTATCCATTAACAATATCCCTTAAAAAAAAGGAAATGTGAAAAACAATTTACAAAGTCTGCAATTTCTTTAGCAATGAGGATATCTTAAATCACATTTCACTGAAGTCAGGATAAGTTAACATGTGAATTCATTTCTTATATTCAGAGCAATCAAAACAGTTAGAAACTTGAGCTATATGGATGAAGAAATGGAAGAAATCATGCCACCGTAGAGAAGAAGATTAGATCAGGAAAGTCTCTTTCCTTCATCCAACCATGTTGCTGTTTCATTCTGGATGATCGCTCAGCTCTCCCCCTTGGCTGGGGATTATCATGTTAGGTTTTTCATTAACATTAAAGTTCTTCTGTACATACGTAAGCATTTCCTTGTTATACTAGAACCCACCTCTTGCATTTAACTGTTTTTTCAATAAAACCTTTCCTAAAGTAGTGCAAAACTCTCCTCCCTTCCTTTGTTGTGTATCTGGCATTCTGAGGAATGTACTTTTTGTGTGTCAGTTTCTATTAAAAACATGACATAAATATCTAAACAGATTTATCGTGTGTGTCTCATTATGGGATCTTAGACATGAAAATAATTAATCACTTCAGGATGAAAGTGATTTATCTCACTGAGGTTTCTTTTAGGTTACCCTCCAAACTAATTAGTGTTCATTAGATTTTTTCCTCCAATTAAATTTCTGCATCAAAAAGAACTTGGGAAATTTGGAAGCTGTGTTGAACACAAACAATTGTTCATCAGAAAAAGAAGAATGATTGGTTTGTAAAAATGGGCAAAAAGAGCAGGGAGAGCACAGCTTGACTTCAGTGGTAGGCCAGAACTTTATCTTGGTAGATATATTAAACAACCATGATTATAATCAGAGCTACTATGTGTCCAGTATTTTTAAAAGATATTTAAAACCTGCGCATACACATATCCTCTACCATGGAGAATAACAGATTGGCTTGATCCGTTTATGAACTGCCTCACAGGAAAAGAATATGAACTCTTTGGAGATGAGTCTCTCTTCACCTTTCAATGAAGCTTGTAGAAGTTTGACCCTGGGCAAACCCAAAACAAGGCAATACGGCGCAGAGCTTCCAAGGACCAGCACAGGTTTCCCCCCAAACCGCCCCCAAAAGGGGAGAAAAATGGCTTAAAAGCTTCAGACTGTAAGGGGAACAGATATATATATATTTATTTACAGAGGAGGAAAAGGGAACTTAGCACTATATGCACACAACATGAATAGCAGGCAAATACATAAGTACAGGGAAGGAGAGGTAACTCAAACAGTACTGTGTATGTACTATATATACACACCCAAGGAAGACAGATAAGGCACTCTATTACCCAAACACAGAAGTGTCCAGCCCCGAGCTGCGATCTTTCTCCCACATCACCAGAAGCAAGCCTGCCCGAAGAGAGACTACCCCGGCTGGAGGTGAGACTGCACCAAAGAGACTGACCGAAGAGAGCGTGACCCAGAACGTCCTCCCTCATTATTTCATATCCCAGGTGATGTGACGATAGTAGGGAATACCTCTTATTTGTCGATGTATGTCACCTGACTTGTTTCCCAGGAAGGCCTAAAAAAGCAACAAACCTAACCAAAGCCTAAAATTTAAACTAGCACAAGCTCAATTTTCTCTACCTTACTGTTTGTGTCTCTTACCTCTGAGGAACAGCTATGCATGACACCTGTTTGAATTTCCTGTCTTCTACTTGATTCACTCCCCGTGAAGACCCTAAGTGGTCCTGGACAGCTTTGCTTTTGAGAGAGATTCTTTAACCTTTTTTTTCCATCAAGAGAGTTGTGCCATGTTAAAACTCTCTTCTTTGTCCATGCCCTGAATGTCAACTCATTCAGCCTTCTTCAAAGCCTGCAACTATCCTAGGAAATCAAACAGGACCACAGGCTAGGTTTGCATGGGGGCACACAGCTAAGTTTAATGCTAACATATTATCAGATTTTGGCTTGATAGCATTCAGTCTACTCCCAAAAGCTAAAAATAGGTATAATCCCTCTTTTCTGAACGTTTTTTGCATTTGTCTTACTCCTACATTTACAAGTCAGCGGTAGCTGTGACGAGGCTTGGCAGGGCTATTCCTTTTATGTCCTGTTGTAGTGGGATTTTCTAGCAGGTCAGAGGTTTAAATATGTCAGCTATTGTTTTTTATTTCCCCTCAATAAAGAGTTTTTAAAATTGAACTGTGGAATAGAAACCTAATAGAGATTTAAAAGGTGAAATCCTTGCAGATTTCCCTCCTTTATACATTTCTATCTTTCAAATAGTAATTTTGTGTCTCTCAAACCCTGTGTTGCTAGGGGCAATAGAAAGTAAAATCAAGATATTGAAGTTTTTAAAGAGTTGCTAAAATGTTGTCTATACTATAAAAAACCTGCATTTTAATCATATACTGGCTCCTTAATTGCTGTAATTGTCTGAAGGAGGTTATGATTTATAGAGTCAAACATGGACAGAAACCATCTTTCTATGCATATACATACCTATACATACCATATTATAATGTGAATTTTGTAAAATAAAATGATACATTTAGATTATTCAGGCTGACAACTATTGTTGCCCAGTGAAACTAGAAGTTGCATAATAATAAGCCTATCTTATTTTAATGTATTCTCATCCTATATGGATCATATTGTGGGTTTTTCAGGCTATTTTGAAATCCTGCTGGGATGGGGGAAGAAAATGGCTTCAAAAGTAAGTGCACTATGTTAGTGACTAAGAACAAAAAGTGGTCACAAGAGTCTTGAAACAAACCTAAAATTTACCCTGGTGAAATTATGCTAAGAAAAACATAGAATATTTCTTCTTGGTTTTAATACTAATCTTACATGGTGTTGAAATTATAAAATTATAAAATTTTGAAGTTTTATTTCAGCTGTAAAGATGAACTCTTTGTTCCAGGGCAAACTCTAAGGCATGTCACCTGGCACAATACATCTGCTGGCTTTAACGTGGAAATTTGTGTGCAGAAACACTGCATTTTTCTATGCACATCCTATTTTTCTGCTCATGAACCATGTGTTCCCCTTAAGAAGGCTGAGAAATTAACATACAGAGGTGGTTTGTGCTGATTGTGAGTCATTCAGAAGTATTTCCATATCAGGGGAAAGCAAAGTAGCCAGTCGAGCCATGTTTTGTGGTGTCTGATATTGCTGAGTCAGAGGATGATATTCAAGTCCATTTCCAAACACGCCTCAGTCAGTTTATGTTGGGGAAGGACTCTGGTTGCTTCATCAACCAAATGAATTTATCTTCTGGTAAAATCCAAAGAGAAAAGCCAAAAATCAAAATTCCAAAGTGTGTTGGGTTGACCCTGACTGAACGCATCCCCCACCCCGGTCAACTGGACAGGGGAGAGAAAACGTAACAAAAGGCTTGTGAGTTGAGGTAAAGGGCAGGGAGAGATCACTCACCAGTTACCATTACAGGCAAAACAGAATCAGCTTGGTGAAATTAGTTTTATTTATTACCAGTCAAATCAGAGTAGGGTAACAAGAAATAAAATCAGATATGAAAAACATTTTCCCCCACCCCTCTCTTCTTCCTGCTCCCCCACCTTTACTCCGGCAGCAATGGGAGGTGGGGAATAGGGGCTGTGTTCAGTTCATCACACCTTGTCTCTGCCACTGCCTTCTCCTCACACTCATTCCTTGCTCCAGTGTGGGGGTCCCTCCTATGGGAGACAGTCTTCCATGAACTTCTCCAACATAAGTCCTTCACATGGGTTGCAGTTTCTCATGAACTGCTCCAGTTGGGTCCCCTGAGGGGTCACGAGTCCTGCCAGAAAACGTGCTTCAGCACAGTCCCTGCTGCGAGTCTGCTTCATCATGGACTTCCACAGGGTCACAGGGTCACAGAATGGGCTCTTCCCAGGGCTGCAGGTGGATCTCTATTCTGCTATGGATCACCATGGGCTGCAGAGGCACAGCTGCCTCACCATGGGCTACACCACGGACTGCAGGGGAATCTCTGTTCTGGCTCTTGGAGCACCCCCTGCCTCTCCTTCTCCATTGACCTTGGTGTCTGAAGGGCTGTTTCTCTCATATACTCTCACTCCACTCTTCTCTGGCTGCAGTTACTCCTCTGAAATAACTTTTTCCCCTTCCTTAAACCTGTTATCCCCAAGGATCTCCCTCTGTTGCCTTGGCCAATGGTGGGTCCGTCTTAGAGCTGACTGGCACTGACTCCATCAGACATGGGGGAATATTCTGGCAACCAGAATCTTTCAAACGTGTGAATGAAAATTTTAACTGCAGATAAAAATAACTTTTGTTGAAATGTGACACATTGAATAGTCTCTCCAGCTCTCAGAGTTTGAATGATCATTCGGGCCCTGTGAATGGCACTTTGTTGGTATAAATGCAAGCCTTCAAACAATTTCTACTGCTTGGAGGTCAGCATTTTAAATGCATGTCTGAAACATGCCAATTCAAAAACTGAGTGATAGGAATAATCATTAAATCCCATTTTTTTCTAAGTATAGTCCTGATTTAAGATCAGATCCCAAGACGAATTACTTCAGAAATTTTGTACTCTTAACATCCAAAGATTGTTAGAAGAAGAGGGTACTGAATTTGTATCTAGGTCTACATCAAGGAGGAACAATGAACTTGCATTTTTTCAATAAAAATCTCCTTAATATATTCATTAGAACAAAAGAATCTATAACCGCAGATTTAATTTACATATGCTGCCTTCTTATTAATTTAATTTTTGGCTTATATAGCTAATATTGATTTGGTTTATAGTTATAGTTTTTGTTCTCCTAAGAGACCAATCAAAAAATATCTCTATTGTTCTGGTTGCTATTTGACATAGTGCCATGTCTGTATTTTGTAAACTTATAACCAAAATTGCTTAGGTTTATATTTCCGAACAGGAGAATGAAAAAATATTTCTATTGTTCTGGTCAGTATTTAACACAATAGAATGTCAGTAGTTTGTAAATGTATAACCAAAAATGCTTGGGTTTATAATCCTTACTTAAGAGGATATACTCAGCTATACTCTGTTGCCTGTACAATTAAAAAGAGTATTAATTTTATAGCCATTGTAAAGATAGTGCATATTCTTTGTTACAGATTTTTTTAATTGCTGTGATTGAAAAGAATTATGCATGTGCATATTTCCATAATTTAGAAGGTCTGCCAAGACTGTATCTTTTTCCATGCCGGTTCTTTGACTTTATGTTCTGTGACACACCAGATCAGCTGTTCCTGAATCAGAACCGCCCTGTCTGTGTGTGCGCAGGGGAAGGGCTGGGCTGCCCAGAGCACACGGGCTGTGGCCACGTGGCCATGGAGCCGCTGCCTGGGCTGGCAGTCAAGGAAGGGCTGCCTGGGAACCCAACCACACCACAGCCCCTGGAGCCTCTGAGTGTCTGTGGCACGCTCACTTTGGCTGAGGGGACAGGGAGTGGTGAGTGAACCAAAGGTCCCACCTGGAGGGAGTGACCGACCGCAGTGACCAGAGCAGATGAGGAGGCAGCGTGAGGTCTCCATTGTGGACCTGGCCTGTTCTGCTTGACATGTGACCTTCTGAGTGATAACTGTGTTCTTTCTCCCCTCTTTTTCTCTCTTTACTCTTTCTTCTCTTAATCTCTCTCCCTTTATTCTTTTCTTCCTTTTGTGGGTAACCTAAACACCTATTTTCTTTATTTAAGTAGTGAGTACCTCACTTCAAGTAGCATAGAGTTTGTGTTTGAGAAGTGTAACAAAGGTTCTCTATAGCAATGCCTGCTAATCCTAGTAGCTTCTTGTAATGCTTTGTGAAGTTGCATGTTTATCTCTGTAGAACACTTTTTGCCAAATTGAAAGAAATCTCTAAGAGAAAAACATGTAGTTATTCTCTGGACGTTAGTTCAAGGTACCAAAGAACCAAGGCCTTTACAAGAGTTTGTGTAAGCAAAATCTCTTGAAACCTAAAAACCTGGTAAAGCTGGACGAGGCTGTAACACTTTCCTTTTGAATCCATGTGGAAAAAAATCTTTACACTCTGAGATCTACAATAGCTAGCAGTGGTAGCTGCAACATTGATGCACAACAGCCTACAAAATTTCTGGATTTGGTTAAATGGTTTATCAGCAACATCAAGCATACAAAAAATCATAAACTAGTTGTGATGGATTAATGTTGGACAGCTGCCACAAAGTCACCCATTACCTCTTAGAGAAGTTGAGATAATTCAGAACTTTTTAACCTGAAAACCAAATTCTTATAGGTGGTAGGTATCACTGTAGATGGTAGGAAAAGTAGATAATTTAAGCAACTGGTCTGCTTTAAAGTATTGAAAATATTGACATTATGGAAGCACATTATTACTGTCCTACTCTGAGTTAAACAACACAAATTGAGCATAGACCTATGGGGTTTTTGGATGGAAGTCAAGAAATGGGATTGTGTAGGATTTTTGATTTATTGTCTTTGACTTAGTTTCAAGACTAAGTATTCACAGAGTTTGTAAGACCACTTCATGGAAGTATACCTTAATAAATTTTAAAAAGAATAAAAAGATCATTTAGATTACTATATTTTAAATATCAAAATTCTGATAAACAAATGCCACCACGATCTTCTCAGCAGTTTGAATTTGGACATGAGAATTGCGGCTGAATGCCTTGGGAGTTATACTGCAAATACTTCATTTATTGACATTCTCAGAAGGAACTTTACAGTGCACTTCAAAGACGCCCATGGAAGCCTGAATTGCAGAGATGTGGTCCCACCAGAATGCCATCTTCATGGAGAGGGAAAAAAAAAAAAGATAAATCTTACACTATGTATTTTCAAATTTCTTTGTCCTGTATTTTTTCTGAGTTTTTCTTCTCAGATTCAAATCACTTTTCTACATTGTTCCAGTGTTATTTACTTTGACATGCCTTGTTAGTGTAAAGACCTACATCTATGAGAAACCTGTGAGAAATTTGGGGTTGTTTGAGAGATTCTGAGTTGTTCAGCCTTCAGATGAAAAGGTTTTGAGGAGACCTTATTGCATCCTCTATAAAAAAGATGAGATAGACTATTTTGTAGGGCCTTTGGAGATGGGGCAAAGGGTAATGGTTTTAAACTGAAGGAGAATTGATTTAGATTAGATATAAGAAAGAACTTTTTGACAATGAGGGTGGTGAAACAGTGGAACAGGTTGCCCAGAGAGGTTTTAGGTGTCCCTTCCCTGGAAACATTCACGGGCAGGATGAACTAGGCTCTAAGCAACCTGATCTGGTTGTCTCATTGCAGGGAGGTTGGACTAGTCAGGTTTTAAAGCTCCCTTCCTTCTCAAGGCATTCTGTGATTCTGTGATCAGCATTTATTATAGAGGTCAACAAGTATAGATTTAACAAGAGAACACAACATAAAGGAGTTAAAAAGGAGAGAATAAAAACATATTACATGGAAACTGATAGTGTAGAATTTTAAATGAATTGGCCTTGCATAGAAAAGGTTTGGTAGCAGGGGTCTACACTGGTGGCTTTTGCCAGAAGCTGCCGGAAACTTCTTCATATCTGATAGATCTTAGTGAGAAAAGGTGGAGAAATTGTGAGTGAAGCTGAAAATGGGAAGGAAGGGGTGGGGAGAAGGTGTTTTAACTTTTTACGTAATTTCTTGTTATGCTACTCTGACTTGATTGGTAATAAATTAAATTAATTTCCTCAAGTCAAGTCTGTTTTGCCCATGACAATAACTGGTGAGGGATGTCTTCCTGCCCTTATCTCGCCCCATGGATTTTTCATCATATTTCTCCCACCTGTGCAGTTGAGGAGAAGGAGTGGTTAGAGCAGCTCTGGTGGTCACCTATTGTCCATCCAAGATCTGCCACAGTCCTTCTTTGACATCCAACATGGGACATGAGGAATTCAGGATAAGGATAGTAACTGAGAGAGTAATGGGCAAAGCATGGACTGGACATTGCAAAGAGCAAGGAGCAGAACAGTTGTAGGGAATTTCTGTTGTAATTGTAGGGAAAGAATAAGAGGTGAAATGTTGCAAATTACCCACTTTACTCAGTCTTGTGATGGTGTCATTCACATTTTTGGTGTGGAGAATTGTTTTGCTCGATGTAAATGAAGTTTGCAAAGTTTGTGGATTGTGTGATGAATATGTATTTTAATGATGATTCTTAAATATGTGCTTCTCAGAGATGAGTGGTAGAACAGAGAAAGAAAGTGTTATTTTTGAAGCCATCAGAATATTGCCAATTTTTTCAATCATCTAAAATGTGGGAAGAAGTAGAAGAATCACCTGAATCTGTAGATCTTGGTGAATATGTTTTCATCATCATCGTCATCGTAATAGTAATTTTCAATTTAAACACATTTCCATTAAGCAGTTGGACTTCAAAGAATAAATTTTACATTCAATTTTTTGTTAGTTTCTTACGATTTCCCCTGGTTCATTGTCATGCATCCAATAGGGTAATTATAGAATTTTTCCTAAAGTGAATGCTGTGTTATCCATTGAAAAATATTGTGCTATTGCAGTATGAAATGTGAATAGAAAATTACTTTTTCTGCAAAATTAAGCTTACATTTTAAAATTTCAGCAGGGAGCAACTGTTTTGTAAATAAGATATAGCTGGTTTTAATATTTAGTTCTCATGGCAATAACAACATGAACCTAACTGACAAAACATTGACTCCCTGCAGCCATTATGTATTCTTACTTCAGCTTCTCTGGCAGAAGCAACACAGGGAATTGACATTTCATTACTGACAAAAAGAGTTGAATGTTCATGAACTATTACTGATTTGACCAGTTTCTAAATTGCCGCCCTTCATTCTTAGACTTTTAGGAAGATGCAAGCAAAAATTTACCTCAAATTAGATGCACATATGCACAGTGGAGAATTTGAACCTCTGTATAAAAAGAATTCACACAACAATTAAGTAATTAAACCTGTGTGCTGTTTTTGATTGAAGTAGAGTTAATTTTTTTCACAGTGGCTGGTGTGGGGCTGTGTTTTGGATTTGTGCTGAAAACAGGGTTTTTAACACAGATATGATTTTGTTATTGCTGAGCAGCTCTTGCCCAGCACCAAGGCCTTTTTTGCTGCTTGTACTGCCATGCTGGTGAGAACGTTGTGGGTGCATGGGTAGTTGGGAGGAGACACAGCTGGGATAAGTGACCCCAAGTGACCAAAGGCATGTTCCAAACCATATGACATCGTGCTCAGTATATAAAGTCGGGAGGAAGAAGGAGGAAGTGGGAAATGTTTGGAGAGATGACTTTGTTTTCCCAAATCACCATTATAATGTTATGGGGCCCTACTCTCATGGAGATGGCTGAACAACTGCCTTCCCATAGGAAGAAGCGAATTAATTCCTGGTTTTGCTTTGCCTATGTGTGTGGCTTTTGCTTTCCCTATTAAACTATCTTTTTCTCAGTCCACGAGTTTTCTCGTTTTTATCCTTATGATTCTCTCCCTGATTCTGCTTTTGAGGGAGTGTGGGGCTCAGTTATTGGCCTGAGACAAATCATGAAAATATGAATGAAAATAATGGATGAGTCTAGAACTTGTTTTTTCTTCTCCCTAATGAAAACTTTACTAGTAGGGTTGTGTTGCAACAAAGAAGTTTGGGACAAAGTCCCCAAAGTTCACAGGAACTAGACAAACTAGGATCTAGTAGACTCCGCTCTTGTCCATGGCAGGGACTTGAAACTAGATGATCTTTAAATTCCCCTCCAACTCAAACCATTCTGTGATTCTATGATGCTATGACACAATAAAAAATATGACTTAGCACTTCAGACTCTTATAACCCAGACTTGGCCTTCCAAAGATAGCAGAGCGAGTGTAACATCATCAGCTTGGGTTAGGTTCGATGTGAAGAGTAGGAAGAAGACACACATAGCAGCATTTCGTGAAGGAATAGCGTTGCTTACGTTTGCAGTGACTCTGGTTCCTGTAGTCTGTCCACCCTAAAAGCTGAATAAGGCTCTTGGCAGGTCAACATTGGCCAAAAGGCCTTCCCTAGAGAGTGGATGTGCAGAACTCCACTGAAGGCAGCATTTTGCAGCTACATTAGGGATCCATTCCGGTCACAGCACCTTCCCTGTTGCACAAGTATCTCTCCAAGGACACTGGTCCCAGGAAGCAAAAGGAGGACAGGAAGTCAACTGTTTTCATGTTTGCCACAGGATGTACTCCATGCAGCACGGACTTGTAATTTTGTCTTTAATTTCTCTTTTATGACTTAAACATCACTGATGAACAACTTAGCCCAGCTGCACTCAAATTGCAAAGACTTTACTTAGTCAAGAGGAGCAAAATTTCCCTTCTTGTACAGTAGTTCATTTTTACTCTGACATTGATGAATGAGTGACAGTTATTATGGGTCTATTTTTTTACACTGAACAGAACGATTCTGGCATTAGGCACTTAGGTTTCTGCCATTAAATAATGTGCACAGAAATATTTTAAATCTCAGATGAAATCCCAGAAGACGACAGAGATACATTAGCCCTACCCACCTCAGAACAGAGTGTGGTTCTTCAGCTGTTGTGTCTCAGGGACCACGTACCCTGCAGCTATTTGACCTGTGCTGCAAAACAGGAATTAAAACAGCTGCCTGAGCAAAGCCTCCCTTGAGAGCCAAGAACTAACTGCAGTATCAGTGAGTGAAAACTACTTCTATAAAACTGAAATCTGGAAATCATGGATGGGTTATCTGTTTTATTGAAAACAGGGCAGGTTTCTCAAACAAACTTCTGACTATTTTCTGTGTATGTGGTCTGTACCGTTGACCTCTTATTTCAATAGAAATAGCACTTGAATCTGCAATATAATCAGAAAACAGTTTATGAGGTACAAAATCTCTTTGAATGATAACAAGAAGGCAGGTGATAGTTCAGCAAGGTTTATAGTACTTCTTAGAAGCTGAATACAGAGAGAAATTAGATAGATAAAGCATATCATTGCAGGCTATAGCATCACTGCATAACAACAGGGGGAAAGTGTTTAAACGAGCATCTCTTTGCAAAGGAGAAGACAGACAAAAACCCACTGGTATAATTTTTAGAGTCGCTTTAATTGAACACTGAAATTAGGTTGAGCCCTCACTCAAAAGTTTGAGAGTGAAGTTTATAAATCCTTTCCTTGGTGTTCTTAGCATGCTGAATTTCCTCCCTATATCCAACACTTGGAATGGATGACCAAAGGATCTTTGTTACATAGAACAGAATACAGCAACTAGAAAAAAAAAAAACAATAAAAACCCCCTACTGTATAATGACATATTGCTTTGAAAATATGGGGATTTCAACAGCCTCCGTAGCTGTCTCAGAGAATGCAAAAACCCAAGAAGTTTTCCCTTCTTCCTCCATTCCCAGTGGTGCAACCAAAGCACTGTATTGGCTTAGACGAAGGTACAAGTACTGATACCTGTAATACAAGTTTGAAAGAATTTCTCTGGGACTTTCTATTATGCTAACAAACACTTTCAGCTCTTGTGTCCAGTGAATAAGAAATAGGGGTAAAAATCCCTTTTCTCACCCTCAAAGTGATGCTCAGCTAGTGGTGAGTTGTGAAAACAATTACGTTTTGTAGAATTACACGCTCTCCCAATCCCTTTTGTGTGTGTGTGTTTTGGTGTTTTTCTTGGGGTTTTGGTGGGGTTTTTTGTTTGTTTTTGTTTGTTTGTTTTTTATCTAGAGCATGAATTGCTTCTCATGCTCTAGGTACAAGCAACTCATGCATTATTGGCCTTTCTGAACCAGTCTTTTGAAGGTATGTTGTTGGTTTCCCTTGTAGATCCATATGCAAAAAACAGGAATGGAAACACAATTTGTGAAAACTAGTTCTCCAGCCTAAACTGTACATGCTGCCTTCATGAAAAGAGCCACTTGAGGGTTGCAGAAGTGTTTAATTTCACCTGTTAGGAGCAACCTTTTGGTTCTAGTCTGCTGCATGACATTCAGGGCTGCTGAACCCATCAGTTTTGATTGTTCCTGTGATCATAGTTACCCTGAGAAGAAAATTGAAGGTGCGGTCTCTGTGGTTCATACCAGTAAATTCTCAAGTTCCTCTGAGAGGAAGGAAGGATTGGCAAAGGGTAATGACTTTGTCAATCTCCTTCTTGTATTTACTTGTCTGACCTCAGTAACTAGAAGACCTTGAGATCTGCTGGTAAATGGCAAAATTAAATGCTATTGACCAGGATGAGAAGTTAATATAACTATACTATATGCTATTTTTGCATTCAAAACACTATGTGACTTTTAATTAATTATTAAAAGCAACTCGTGTTATTGGCCTTTTTTTCCCCTATGCCATTTCCTCCTAAATTCTTTAAGCTATTCTTCATAGTTTCAAATAGATAATAGTCTTCAGAAAAGTATTTTTCATTCATTTGTAGGAACATGTACATACTGAACTTTTTCTCTGTAAGATAAATGTATGAAATTCTGCCAAAATATTTTATCTATATGTCTCACCATTAAAGTTTTTAGTGAGGCTCCAGGAATACATTGTAGTTATCATATGGCACCGGGAAATATTATACTGACTCTGGGAGTAACAGCCAGAGAAGATTTTTAATGTGCCATTAAGCAGTAAACTCACAGCTGCATGATAGCATGTAACTGTTGAGTATAATCATTTAAAAATATGTCCAGAATAAAACAAAAAATGTATAAAAAGAGAAAAGGTCAGTGACTTACATTTTCTAATTTCATTTTGTTCACATGAAAAGTGTTCTTTAGACAAAGGAATTAATGAATTGTTTAGTCAAAGGGAAAAATTGTTAGGAAGTGTTTAAAGGAGGTGTGAAGGATTGTGTGGGTACAACAGTTTCTAATGCTGATTGGAGCATTATGGTAAAACTAATCAGTTCCTACCATCAAAAAGACATTACGTATTAAAGAGAATGAGGTAAAAAGCAGAGCATTCTGCACACAATGCAATAATACTAATGCTCAATTTCCATTTGTATTCATGTTAGAATCTTCTAGGAGAATAAACCACAATGAACAATTAAGTGATGTCTTCCATTCCTAGGAAAACAAAGGGGAGGGAAGTAACTACAAAAACATCATTGCATAAGTCTAAAAGAACTTGAACTTGAAATTGCTTAATTTTCTTTTTTTCCATCAAGTAAAACCAGTTGTTCTTCTGGGTTTAGAAAATCATTCAAAAATTGTTAGAAGATAGTCCAATAACAAAATCTTAGTGTTATCCAAAGATATTCTGAAAAGAGGTCTTGGAACTATAAACTGGTTGAAGAGATATCCTAGGCTTTTCCCAGTCATTAAGATCCAGTTTGAAAACATCTGAAGAAAGATATTATCCTGATGAGATAGAAATGTATGAGAGATATAACAGTGCTAACTTTTCACATTTATAATCTCTGATTCTAGAGGCAATTCTAAATAAATAGTTTGGGGTTTTTTTTATGGGAACACAGTGGGCTGTGCACAACTTTAGTATGAGACTTTGGCGTTGGAGAAGGAAGAAAGAAAATCCTTTGACCTATTTTGCAACACATAGACATATTCTATTACTTGTAGTTCAGTCGCTTTATAAAGAGAAGATGATGTCACCAGTCAGCAAAATATTTTTAACAAATCTGAATAATAGGAACCAAGGGAGAACAATCAACTGAATCTTGGACTATTCCCGTGTGATTAAAGATTAGCCCATACATAAATACTTAGCTGTTTGATAGAGAAGCCAGAGCTATGCAAAATGGATGAGAAAAATGTTAAACAAAGGAGTGGGAAATTTCTGACTGAACAATATATATTTTTAGAGAATATATTACCTTTTCAGTGACACTGTAGTGTAAAATACTTGATTGAATGATTTTTTTTATTTCTCCTCAGTCTATTTAAGCCTGTTTTTTTTTTTTAATTTCATATATTTGTGCTGTAATAAGGGTTATAGTATTTCCCACTGCTAGAAGAAGCATTTTTGATATTATAAAAGATATTTACACTTTTTGTTGGTATTTTATTCCCATATTTCTATTCTTGTACATTTTTATGCAACTATTTTTTTGTTATTGTGTTCCTTTGAGGAAATTGAAGTATAGGTTGCATATTACTCCGTTCATTTCAAGGACACAAGTTTTTTATAGATTATATTTAAAAGTGTCTGTCACTGATTTTTTTTTTTTCCATTGTATGTTCTGTTTCTGCGCAGTTTAAATTCTGATAGACCAGATTTTTCCTTCCAGTCCCAAGGTACTTGTTTTATTATAGTGACTTTTGTCCACAGGAACCAAGTTTTTTTCTGTATTTGGTTTTGATATATTCCAGTATATGATTTGCAAGTGAATAATAAATACATAAAATGAAAAATAAGGCAGAGAAGTGAATAGCTGTTTAAAAATTTCAGGCCAAAATTTAAACACTTGCTTTCTTCTCCTTTCTGGGTTCCTTTATATACTGAGATGAGGAAAGGTAAAGCATTGCTACAGGTAATAATGTTTTTGCTTGTCCCTTTATTTGTATATAAAAGGGTAAAACAGCCTCTTTGATTTTAAATCATTTTTGGAATATGAACAATGACATTCTTGCTTTTGAGGAAAATGCACAAAGCTACATAAAGTGGGTTTAGAAAAATAAGCATCAAATACTGTAATAAACAAGCTTCCACAAAGGATTAAAAGATGGACACTTAAACCCTTATTGCCGTCTGCAATACTTGCTGGTTATAAGTATTCTTATTATAACGTTTAAATACGAGGAAGAAGCAAAACTCTTCTAAAACATGTTTTTCTCATCTGTGGTCTTTGCGGGCTTGTGGCAGGGAATGTTTTGCTTTATTAAAAAAATTCCCCTTGTGTCTATCTCTGGATATTGACCCCATTGTATATAAAATTATGCCCTTTAGTTTACAGAAATGCAAATGCAGTTAAATACTTCATATAAAATTATCTATGTGAAGTACACAGACTCAGTGAAGTTTGTTGATTTTCCCAATAATAGGCTTTTCGACCAGGCATGTTCAGTATTCAAACCTTCTGCTGCCTGCCTCCGTCTGATGCCAATAACAGACAGACAGAGATTTGAGGGGCGGTTGCTTAGAGGTCTCCTATGAAAAGTTCCTCTAAAAAGGCCAAAAGGCTTTTAAAGGTAATTAATGAAGCTTTTAAAAACTCCGAGTGACAAGATCTGACATGAATAAACATTGGGTGTGTTTATCCACATCACTTCTCAGACTCCGTCTGCCCTAGAAGGCAAGTCTTTGCTTCTCAGTTTGGTTTCAATCAACTGAATAGGCTCCTATATTTGAGTGAAATCTTTGCAGTCCCCTTCTCTTATGGAATCTCCTTAGGAGAGTATCTGCATTAGTTTACAGTTCAGATTAGCAGGGCGTTTTGAAATATATCTCCCCTTTGTTATTACATAACTGAATCTTAAATGTCATAGAAAGAATTACAACAATGCAATGAAAATTAAAGTCTGTGAGTCTAAAACATATGCTGACCTTGACATGGGCCATTTTTCTCCAGTATAAAGAATTTAAGTAATTCTCATGACAATTTTTCAATTAATTTGCTTGAAATATGCTTGTGTTTCTATTTAACTGCTTTTTAGAAGCATACAGGTACCTGACTTTACCAAGTACAAGAGTTCATGGGAGGTCAAATTGCAAGTTCATTCTCTCAAATCTGATATGAAGGAAAACTTATTTTTAGATCTACTCTTTTTTTGTAGCAATTGGAAATCCATATCTGTTAAATGGAGTTGTAATCCTGTGATCATGTCAGTGATACGTTTCTTTCACATAACATCATTGTATATTTCAAATTTCTAAAGGAAAAGGTCCGAAGGTCCGTGTTTCAAAAGTTCTATAATTAATTTCTTCTATTTTCTCAAGAATCATAGTCCATCTCCTCCTCACCAAATAGTATTGTACTCTGACAATGTCTAAAACAGAGCCATCCTTTGAATGTCATGCATTTTCTCCTCTGATATTAAAAATTAAAATTACATTTTCCCTATTTATTTTCCATGAGATAATTTCCACCAGGGGCAAGTTTATAAAACCTAAATGTTAGCTGTCACTTCTATGGATGATTCAAGCTTGTAAAGAATGCAGGGTTTTTATAAGATCATTCATTTCTATATTTTTAAGAGGCTAGTGTATGTGGGTTTTTTTCCAAATAAAAGTGTGTTTATTTTCCAGGATGTAAGGAATATTTCTGCACTTGCAAATTATAAATGTTCACCTGACTTGCTTTGAAATTAATGCGAAGATACTAAAAGCATATTGGGGTAGAAAGGGGTTTGGAAATGCCTGAATAAAATGCCATGTTCAGTGTCAACTCACTTGTGTTTGCACATAATGACAGTGTTTTGATGCGTGGCAAGTATGAATGATGAAGGGAAAAGAAATTACATCCACAAGTATGTTTTTTCTTCAAAGAATTTCATAATTTCCTTCGGTATAGGAATAAAAATGTTACTTACCTCATCTAACCTCCCCAAGAAGTATCGGGATAGAAGAAGAAGAAGTGTATTCTCTGCCTATATTCAAACACTGGTGAGGCCACCACACCTTGAATCCTGTGTTCAGTTTTGGGCCTTTCACTGCAAGAAAGACATTGAGGGTCTGGAGCATGTCCAGAGAAGGGCAATGGAGCTGGGGAAGGGTCTGGAGCACAAATCTGATGTGGAATTGTTGAGGGAGCTGGGGATTTTTCAGCCAGGAGATAAGGAGGCTCATGAGGAACAATATCACTTTCTAAAACTCCCTGAAAGGAGGTTGTAGCCAGGTGGGGGTTGGCCTCTTCTCCTGGGTAACAAGAAAGAGGACGAGAAGAAACGACATCAAGTTTTACCAGGGAAGGTTTAGACTGATTACTAGGAAAAATGTCTTCACTGAAAAGGTTGTCACAAATCGGAACAGGCTGCCCAGTGGAGTGGTAGAATCACCATCCCTGGAAGTGTTCTAAAACTGTGTGAATGTGGCAGCTTTGGACGTGGTTTAGTGGTGATCAGGGTGGTGCTGGCTCAATAATTACACTCAATGACCCCGGAGGTCTTTTCCAACATTAACCATCGTATGATTCTCTGATTCTCTACAATGCATTTCATCACAAAAAGGTGATAATGGCAAAAAAAATCACAAAAAATGGCACTATCTGGACAACTGGAGTACCAGAGTCCCTGAACAGACCCTTCATAAGGTGACTGACTGAAGCCTTGAAAGTAATAGGGCAGCCTGAGAGCAAGTGGGCAAGATGATGAGAGACTGGTTTCAGGGAAGTAACAGGAAGAAATCCAAAATTGGTGGAGTTGTGACTTCAGATTGAAATGAGGACATTAATTGCCTCACAATACCATATGGGAAAGGAGTAACTACTGTTGAGAAGGGAAACAAAGAAAACAAAAGTTTTCATGTCTAAGTGGAAAAGTATCTGCTTATAATTGTGCCTATGGGATCATTCGGGTTGTTGTTTAAATGTCACTCAGATAACCACAGACAGTGAGAGAAGAAGATCAAGTGGCAAAATTAAGACATTGTTTGTCTGAGTCAATATTTTTGCTAGCAGGATTTCAGTCAAGCCTGATTGTACAGGAAAAGGTAAATAAAAAAGATATGGTTGAAATTATCATTTGTATTATATGTAATGTAGCAGAGATTACAGCCCACTTGTGCCAGATCTTGAATATGAGCAAACATGTCACCTGTCATGGACAGAATATAACAAAAGCAGAAGAGACCAGCCTAATTTGAAAGAAAAGTAAAGAGACAGGGAGATATACAAGTGACAAAATTATCTGAATAAAGCTGTAGAACTCCTGTGTAATGCAATGCTACATTTTGAATCCCAGACCAGTCTGTTAAGCACTTCTCTAAATGACATCTAAGAACAAGAGTTGAAGGGAAATTGCATAGGAGGTATGCACACTTTTGCTTATTTATCATCTTATGTAATTATTATTATTAATATTTATTTTTTCCTTTGGAGTGGTAAGTATTTAATAAACAATTCTTAGTCTGTTTTATATATTAGATTTTTTGTGGTGTGGCTGTATGTGATATTTTAATGTTCCTAACATATTCAAAGGTGTTTCTGTAGCTTGTATTTCTTCCTTCCCTAATGCACTGATAAAATATTTCAATTCTCTCTTACGAAGCAGGGCATCATAGAAGCACTGCCACGGCTAAATACTTTCAGATGAGATGGGGGACTTATCTCTTTTGAATGAAAGTGTAGCTTTTTTTTTTTTTTTTTTTAAATCTCTGCTTTGTAGCTACCTGTTAACAACAGTCACATTTGCATCTATTTGACAGGTACTTGCTTTGGAGAGCTGAGGTTACACAGACCATGTTAGTAATATCTTTCCTGACATACACATCAGATTCGTTCTTTCCGTTTCTGCAAATTCCTTTTCGAAAATGCTTTCCAGTCATTGCTACTTCACTTTTTTCACTAGAGCTGCCCTTTTCCCTTCATTTCACCACCTTTTTGTGCAAACAGATGCCTGCAGATGTCCATTCACTCTGCCGCTGTCATGAGTTGTCCCTAAATATCATTGTCAATGTTGAATAATGTTTAAGCATCTGTTTCCACAGTGCCATTAATTCGCCTGGATGCAGAACTGACCTGTGTTGTTTCCAGATCAGAAATAGCTTGCATTCGGCAAACTTTACTTATAGCTACAGAAAAAGAATGTCTATTCATATTTGCCTATGAAGACAACTTTGTTGTTTGTTGTGCTTCAGGTGTAACTGAAGTTCTTCAGTGTAAAAGAAGAAATTATTACTTGATCAATTTTCTGTTCCAGACTGGTTCACTGAATTACTCATTTATATTTGTCTTTTTAATCATTAATTTTAGAAACAGTTTATTGCCTTCAATGCATTAACAACAAGATCACATTCACCAAATCCTGATCATGCACATTTTTGGTAGAGAAAGATCTTAGAGTCACTAAAGAGCTTGAACAAGCAGCAGGTTTGAAAGCTTAGTATTAAGAAAAATTGTGGTGTGCTGCAATTTGCCAGTTTCCAGAGGGGAGGCACAGTTGATAAATTCACTTGTTCTTAAATGAGATTTGGAGATTGAAGGACCCACTCTGCGGACTGAAGACTCCTTTTTATTATTTTCTGCCCTTCAAAACAAATGAATGCAGAAGAAAGCAGTGTCTGAGGGGGAGATTCTGAAATGAGCAGAGTAATTGGAGAAGTTCTACCATTCTAGTTATGAGAACAGTCTAGAGACAAACTTGAGAGTAGATGTAATACAATGATGATTGGGCAAGATATTTAGACTTTCCTTGCATTTTTGCAGGAGGACTTTAGAACAAGCAAATGAGATCTGAAACTTGCAGCACGGTGATCAGGAGCCAGGATCCTGCCCTTCAGCAGTGCTCAGGACTTGGGGAGACCATTCTGCCTACTCGATTTACAAGGTGGAGATGGCAGGGTTCTCTTTTAGTAATAAATATCTACAGGCATGTTTCTTAGGAAAATGTATGAGCAACTTCATTGAGGAGGAGAGGGAGGAAAAAAATCCCTAATACATGTCATGGACAAGGTGTAATTTTCTGGATTTCTGTGCAATAATAGGGAAGAAAGAGACACTTTTAAAGTTGCTTCACATTGAGATATCCCAAAGCAATACTGAAGTAATAGACTGAAGACATTTTTCTGTATACCCCTCTCAAAATGATACAACTGAGACATGAAGGTAGAGCTTCCAGTGAGCCAGGGGGAGGCATCCAGACTCAGTATGATTTTTGAATCCAGATGGTTTCATCACCTGGTATTTGGCTCACAGTCTTAATCTATCAGAAAAGTGCTTTGCATTTGGCAATGTTTCATTAAACCAGAGATGTCAAAATGAAACATTTCCACCTTGATAAAGTCTACATCTCAGTAGGAGCATTAGCCTTAAATTTGTTTCTGTGGGTAAGTCATGCCCTGGAATACCAATGAGACTAAGTCCTTTGGATGATTGTCTTCTGGATAAAAATCAGGGTTTCCAATAGGCATGTGCTGAGATACTTGAGATTTTTAAGCCCTCAATACTGTGTTAGTTTAGAAGGATGCATGTGAGGAGTAATATTTCATTTTCCCAGGTTTGTGCAAGTGCTGTAGTCATTTTGGTTCTTCTATGGGGTCTTCCCACAGAAGTTCAGCTCTAAGTACTGAATATGGTGGTCTAAGCTACAACTACTTCAAATTTTTAAAAAAACTTTCTGTACATTTATGTGAACAAAAATTAAAATACCAAATGGAAACTCATCTCTTTATTGAATGTCTTGGGCTACTTATTTTTCGTTTTCACTAATTTTGTGAAATTTCACTTCTTATTCCTCTAAATCAGCCAAACCTGAAAAGAACATAAACTCTGTGTTTAAATTTGTTCTCATTTTCACTGAAATTTTAGCAGACTATACAATCTACATATTATAGCCATTAGCTAAATGGAACAGCAATTTAGACATACAATTGTATGTAACACATGAGAAAATTGAAATACTCGAAATAATTTCTGCAGTAGGGAAAAAAAAAAGTACATTCTAATGTAAAAAAATGCTTCATATCATACTCGGCAGGTAAGACTTTTTATCAGTGCCCTGAAAACAAGGATGTCATTGTGAAACAAGTTGGCAGAGCAGGCTGGATTCCACCCAAGACAGAGAACTTAATAAGTGCTGTCACCCATTCCATTGGTATTAGTCTAATCCATTTTGAAAGACTTCAGTCCATGAAAATACGACCTTTTCAGAGCTATGCATTTGACTGATGTGGCTGAAATGTGGGGTTTTTTTCATTAATCTCTGGGCAAATAGCAGATGAATTTTCCATTGGAGGAATAAATAAAAAAAGTTTTTTTAAAAAATTAAAAATAATTCATAGGATTCCACATGTTAGCATGTCAGTCACACAGGCAGACACATCTACATAAAATTTCCACATCTTGACCAGATGTATCACATGGAATTAATATTGTAGAGTCCATGAGACATGGACTGTCTGATTTTACATATATGTCCAGTTAATATGCAAAACACATATATTGGGCCATTTGAGGAACCTCTAAGCATCAATGGTAGTTTAACAAATGTAGCATTTTTAGTATCTTCCAAAATATGTTGCTCTTTATGTGTTCATATTTATGTGGCTTTTACATTTTACATAATTAATAATATACACTGGGAAAATATTATTATTAATTTATTTTAGAAAGTGTTTTCAGAAAGGACTCAGTCCCGTTATGTACATAAGATCCAGAAACAATGACCTAGGAAGGCCTTTTTGATGCAAGATTGAGTCCTGAATTTGTCCCTGAATAGAGAACATGAGTTAAGTGTTTTCATTCCATTTCTTAAAGACGACTGCTGGTCACATCTGCACTAACTTGCATTTTTGCTGCCAGTCTCTAAAAGGATATCCAGTGGATTGTTATGAACATTAAAGCTGACTTCACAACTTTGGGTTTTGTCTCTGGGCCAAAGCTGTGCCACGTGTGGCCAGCAGCACCCTGTCACAATCTCCCTTTGCCCTGCATCTTTTTTTACGTTTCCAGAATTTAGGCTCAATCTGGCATTTCATTCTTCTTCATCATCTTCTTCTTCATTCTCTTCTCCTTCAGGCTTCTTTCCAAAATAAGAAAGTTAAGTGCTGTTAGACGAAAACTGGGCAAAGACTTGGATCCATAGTTTTTGCTTTCTGTCTTTATATGTCTGTTGGTCTTGGTCCAAATTATGTACAAACAGGTTTAGAGATAAAAAATAAATGTATGCATTTGAGTACTATGTTTTGTTTAATATTCAAGGTTTATTCTTTAATTTTAATTGAACTTTTCCTGCGTATACAAGGTTTGAAGTTCATATTAAGTGAGTGAGTTTGTTCATAGAAATTGAATGTGGTGCTTTGAGGGTTTCTGGATTTGGAGTTTTTTCCTCCTTAAATGTCTGTAATGAATTCACCAATACCCTGTTTCTTTGAGAATTTTAAAAAATGAATATGTATCTGTTCTGATTGCATTTTTACTTGAAAATGTTTAAATGTTTCCTGGAGTTTAAACAGCAGTTGGAAATATAATCAATTCTGATTTTCCAGAGTGTGTAAAACTGAACATCAGTTTTGTTTCCTAGCTTGTAAATAAATATGAATATATTCTGCATACTACTATCTGCTACGTCTAATTTTTTCCTCTGTTACTAATGCTAAGGACTCATATCAACACATCTCTGAAGCCCTGATACTCACAGTTTTGCACTCTGCATGTAATTGTTTTCCCTGGTCAGTCATTGAGAGACAATCTTTAGATGAGGACTGCATTGAAAATAAATTTTGAACTTGTACAAAAAACTGAAAGAAAAAAATCTCAGTAGAATTTTATCTTCTCTGTGATTTAATTTTTATTTTTTTTCTTACAACCTGTGTTCCCTGACTGGGAAATTCTTATTATCTATGTGCCTTTTCAGTAGACGTCTACTTCCAAATGTTGCATTCATCAACACTATGAAAACACAGGGAAAGAAGGGGAAGAAAATCATCAAATATAGCCAAATAATGGAAGGGCCTAAAGCTGTTTACATTTGGCATCTGATACAAAATATATGCAGCAACCACAAACCAGGAGATTTCATCATGTGTCAGGGACAAGGGGCAGGGAACCACTGCTGCTGTGAGAAACTATGAACAACCACAGGTGTGGGAGCAACATCCATGGGATGCAGGGGTGGCACTTGGTGGGTACAGGGACAGGAAGAACTGCCATGACTGATTGGCAATTTTCTTTCATTGTACTTTGTTTTCTTCCCTTGGTCAGGATAAATGGCAGTAGTGTTATAGATCATTTTTGGTAGAAAAAAATCTACAGGACTGAATGACAGAAGATACATGAATCCTATTCTCTCCAGGAGGAGAGAGAGGATAGCGACGGAGTGGGAAAGAAGAAACTTGCTTATTTGGATTACTTGGCACAGACTTCTTAAAGAATTTGTCAACCAGTCTTTCTTATTTCCTAACTACTGTAAATTATGCAGATTACAGTGAAAATTTGCTAAAAACCCAGTGGCAGAATGGTGAACAGCTCACACTGGAAAGAAAATAATAAGGTAAGGTCTTGCCTAACATTTGTTCTTTTAAAACTGTTTTCCTCTTGACAGCTTTCCTATTTTTAAGGTCTACTCGTGAGTTACTTTGCAACAATCGCCATTTCTTTTGTGGCAAGTGCTTTGCTGACTTGAATTTACTGTAGGAATATTCTCTGTAATAGTCCTTTTCACTGGTTATCCTGCTGTCAGTAGCACATCTCCAAGAAGAGTGTGCAGGGTCTTTCCCAGTCCCACACTGAGGAGCTGAGTTTCTTAAGGCAGTGAATCTTCAATGGCATCTGGCAGGGAGATGCTGCAATTTGGTCCCTCTGACCTGTGGCAGATGAAAGGCTGGAGTCCTGCCTGTGTTATTTGTTTGTCTTAGGCAGGTCCATTTGTTCCTGAAAACTTCTGTCAAGTTAAGAAACTGAAAGAAAAATTTGATAATCGCCAGGCAAGGCAATTTATAACATACCAATTTCACAAGGAGCAAAAAAGCAGGCTCCTTCTCAAGCAATCCATATTCTGTCACAACTCCTTTGTCAAATTAGCTGTAATCAAAGTTCTCTTAGGTCCTGTAGCTGTACGAGTGTAACATTTTTCTTAACTTCTGAATTACTGCTGAGCACAGATGTTTATTGAAATCCTGTTTCTGTTGGAGATTACTACAAAATTGCTGTTAATTCACATAAATTTTACTTGGTGTGTTTAATGAGCGTGGATCAGACATTTTCCAGCGCCTAACATTTGCTAAACTCAGAAGAGATGCAAGATAATCAAATGATGGTAGGTCCTGAAGGGTTGTTGGCATAGCTACCGTATCAGCTATGTCTCTTTGAAGCTGCACAGGGCTGTTTCCTCCCGCCTTTCACTTCCTTAGTGTTTCAGTAAGGAAAACGATGGAAAGGATTTGCTCTTAGATGATTAGCTTTTTTCTCTGTTGGTTTATACAGTACTATTCAGAAAGGGACCTGGAGGCCAGCAGTGTGCCCAGGTGGCCAAGAAGGCCAATGGTATCCTGGCCTGTATCAAAAATAGCGTGGCCAGCAGGACGAGGGCAGTGATCCTTCCCCTGTACTCTGCNCTCTTCTCCCAGGCACTCAGCAATAGGACAAGGGGGCACGGGCTTAAGCTCTGCCAGTGGAAATTTATGGTGGATATTAGAAAGAAATTCTTTACAGAGAGAGTAATCAGGCATTGGAATAGCCTGCCCAGAGAGGTGGTAGATTCACCGTCCCTGGAGGTTTTTAAACTGAGATTGGACGTGGCACTGGGTGCCATGATCTAGTAAACTGACTGGAGTTGGACCAAGGGTTGGACTTGATGATCTCTGAGGTCTTTTCCAACCCAATCAATTCTATGATTCTATGATTCTAAGCAATGAATAGATAAATTGCAGTCATACCCGTCTGCTTGACAGCAGAAGTGCAGGACCTGCAGAGGACATACATTATTCAAAAAGAAAGGAGGAGGAGGTATAAGAAGAAGAAGACAGATGACACATTGGACCTCGGCAGCGTTTTGTCAGACCACATCCCCACATGGGGAGCCTGAAGTTTGTGCCTGGGTTGCTCAAGACAAACCAAGCCCTGGGAGCCTGACTGTCCTGGGGCAATTCCATAGAGGTGGATATGCTCTGTAAAAAAAAAAAAAAAGGCACAAAAACATGAGGCATCCTCTGTAGAGGGCACAAGAGCCACCAGTGCAGACCAAGGCTCAGACTCAGGAGGAATGAGCATCATGAAGCCCTTCATCACCACTGAGAACCCTCTCTGAAAGCACTGCACTCACACCAGCGCAGCAGGAACAGAGGTCCTGCTCTGGTAAGGCCCCATCCCACCGCTGGGACGCATCATCGCCAGCCCAGTAGTGTCATAAAGGCGCCCAGAGCTGGAAAACCTTTGTTAAAAACACCCTCACTGCCTACTCCTCTCTGTCCTTGTCTTTTTTAGGCAATAAAACTCATGGAGTATATTATTCCCATATTTATTTTCTGACTACCATATTGTAAAACATGGCCAGAATTTAAGATGAAAACTTTCTCTATACTTTCAATATAATTTTCTTTACAGACAGGGTTTGTATTAAAACTGAGAGGAATATAGTTTGTTCAGTATTATAAATACACTGCAGTGCCTCAGTGTTCATACTGCAGTTACCTGTGAATATTCCAGTAAATGGAATGACAGGAATATTTTGTTTTATTGAGTTGCTACCAAAACTGAGATGTTTTAAACTTCGTAAACTCGATCCCATTTCACTAACATTTTCTGCTTTATTTTCCTAAACTCTTTAAGACAATGTAACATAATTTGAACTAGTATGCTGATAATATTTCCATTGCTGGTTGAACAGATAAAGGGAATAATTGCTATTTAACTGTAATAACAGTTAAATAATAATTATTTTTAAAAATTAAGATTTGCAGGGTCTGTCAAATAAAACTCTGTACAATTGAGTCCCTAAAGTGTAAAATAATCCTATTAAGTCTTTGGAATGGTTAAACAGAATAATTATTTTGGTAGACAGAAATAACACAATAAGTAAGTATTGCTTGGCAAATATTAATTAATCTCATTGACATGCAATTATTGCCTTAATTTATTTATTTTCCTGAGTAAATTGCTGAGCAGTGTTTCAGAAACACTTTTGCTTTGGCCCTGGTCTTAAACTAACTTAGTTACCACAGCAAATAGCTGACACCTTCAGAAATTTGTGGTACTGATTATAAAGATAGTAATAATGAAGGGCTGTTCGTTGCTACAGATTCACATTGCAATTTTTGAGGAAATAACTCAATAAAGTGTGTGAACATCTTGTTACTTTAAGTGTTTCAGAACCTGACTCTTAGTTAGATAGTGTTTTACATATATAAGTGTTTGCCTTATGGAGAAAACTGTGATGTTGGAGGTTCCACAATCAATTTTTCTACCAAGGAAATATGTATGAAGTCAGTGATAGACTCAGAATTATGGCTTAATTTAAGGTGAGGGGCTACTGAAGAAGAAATACTTGTTAGATTCTTTTGTGAAATTAGCTTGGCCCCATTTCTGGACTTCTTTTGAGATCCAGAACTGAGAGATCAGCAAGAAAAGGGTACTGAGCTTTAAATTATGCGGAAAATGTCACTGATTTAGGAAAGGATGATAAGGAGAGGATTCACGAGTAAAAAAAGTGAAGAAGTCAAGAGTGATAAAGTTCACAATTTTGTCCAAAAGTGTGTGTTTTTGCACAACTAAACCGCTTCCAATTATCTCTACAAATTTTTCAGTTTGTAAAAGGAGATGACTTATCATATATTTGTTGCGTTTTGGGAATGTCTTAACTGTACTTGTGTAGTTACACTCCCAAATCTTCATTCGCGAAGCCTAGCCATGCTGGTGATGGTTACACTGTTTGTCATACAACCTATAACAGGTATTTGGGGTTATATTTATTGATTTTTTAAATTTATTTTAATTATAGGTATTTGTTTGTCCAAAGCAGAGCTACAACCAGTCTTCTGCATGCTGTTGTTGTAGCTTCCTCAAAACCCCAGGCAGATTGACAAAAATACTTGTGATCTGAAGTGGCAAAATCATAAAAATCAAGGATATTTTGGTTGCTTGCCTCTGCTCTGGAAATCATCTATGTTTCTGTGTTTTCTTATGTAAGCCTGTACATGAGATTCATATATCTAATTTCCAATATATGAATCTCTGTCCTGATAGTTTAAAGGGAGGAGCTAGATAATGTTGTTTTTGAAAACTCAGTGTTTAAAGCAGATTGAGGAGTTTCCCACATGCCTTTCCCCTTGGGCTACTTTGTATCTACCTCTCCACAGATAAAGAAATGAGAAATATTGAGGATAATTTAGCACAAAATTCTCTTGATATATCACAATTATAGAAGCCTTTGTGCTAAATAACTAGTGGAAATTCATTGGAAATATTGATAGTATTAAGTAGGTCTACAATTTACCATTTCTCTCTTGATCTCTTTAAAATATATGAAGAGTGATACAAGAAAAAATAAAATAAAATTCCCAAACTCATAAAAACTTACATCTGTGACCAGAAAGATCAAAGCAATTCAATTTTCTAAGCAAATGCTATATATTTAACTAAAACAAATGTTCTTAGAGTTTTTAAGGAATGTATTACAACAGCTGTTGTACAGAAGCTTGTTTCGTATGTTGCCTTCCTACAGTTACATCTATTTTAAACTCAGGTTTCAAGCAAAGAGAAGATAACGGTCATATGTGACAAAATAAGGAATTTAAAGCCATCACTCACTGAAAAGGTATGCATTCCTAAAGATAATTTGATTTTCTGACACTTTGTTTCAGATCTGTGCATTCTTTCAGTGTGGTTTATGAAGAAAAAATTTCATTAGTAAGTATCACAGTTATGCCATTTCCCACTGAAATGGCTTTCTGGGGAGCACCTCCAAGGCCAGCGCCCAGGGTTAGGAGGTCCACACAGTTCACTTGATTTCACCCCTCAGATCTCACTTGCCCTCTTTACAGGCAGGGGGATGGATGGAGACTTCTCTCTCCGGCATCTCTCACTGGCATTAAGGTCTTGTGCTGCATGAAGGTGCCCACCAATACCCAGGGGGTTCCTACAGCCTGAGGTGTCTCTCACATGCCAGGTGACATTTTCTGCTCCATAAAATACCTGCTGAGCAGTCCTTGAAATCTCTGGAAAGCAGGTGATTGAGGTAACTTTGGTCCCAAACTCTGCCTCCAGGACAGCCCTTGAATTACCCAGCAGATGTAGACAAGAGTCTTCAATAAGGAAGAAGAAAGGAATTAATATATCTTTGGGGCTGGATTAACAATTGGGAAGTGGGACAGACTCAGGTTCCAGTAATTAATTTCAATCTATTGTATTTAGAAGGGTTGTAAAACAGGGGAAACTTAACAACAGCATTACTGAGAGTTCTGTATGGAGATGCAATGACAAGATTGCCAGCATCATCTAGGAGTGAGAAAATGTTTTCAGGAATATTGAATTTGCTGTGACAATGTGGAAACTTATTTTATGAGTAAAATAAAACTGTTTATGAAGCTGATGTACATAAATTTGACCTGTACTGTCACAGCTGGTGTCTACAAATTCATGAGGATTTTTTGAAAGCTAAAAATGTATTTTAAGTGTTCTAAAAGACAACATAATAAGTTGTTATGTATATGACACAGTTACACTAGAAGAAAAGAAATAGAAGTAAAGAAATGAAGTCTTAGTACTTGTCATAAACTGTGTGCCATGTGTATGTTCTTAAACATCCAAAACTATGGAAATTTGTTCTAGATGTTTATTTTCTAGGTAAGCAAACAATCCATATCTTAGATCCCTGAAAGTGATTTGACCCAGTTTACCTTTGAAATATGTTTTTTTTGCTGAGGCATTTTACACAATATAGAAGCCTGAAATATTGCCTACATTTTTTTCTTCTATACAACATTATTCAAAATTCCATAATTTTCTAATCTGAGGATGGAAAGTCTCATTTTCATTATTTCTGCTTGCAGTGGAATGTTAGGTGAGAGAAATAGTCAGATTTTTATTGTTATTTTTATGATAACTGAAAAGATTATTTGCTGTAGGGCTCTTTCAAAGAGGGACTTGATTAGAGGGCAGTCATACAGATTATTTTATGTCATATTATAATAACCCAGACTTTTTGAGGAACCTTGAGATTTCTCCTGTAAGTGGGGTTTTTTCAATGTAGGGGTCTTTAGAAGGCAAAGAGATCTCACGTCACTGTCACCAAATATGTCTTTCATAAAGTCAAAGATTGAATATGATAAAAAGAAGAAAGACACATTAAGTATAAAGATGGGTGATAAAATGCCAGCACTACTGAAAATATCAACAACTGTGCAAACTGTGTGAACAGTATTATGTTTCTGTGGTGGGTTCACCGTGGCTGAATGCCAGGTGCCCACCCAGTTGCTCTATCACCCCCCTTCCCAGCTGGACAGGGGAGAGAGTAAGAGTGGAAACAAAAAAACCCAGCACAAATCGTGGGTTGCGATAAGGCAGTGTATATTAATACAGAAAGCAAAGCAAAGCAGGGTGCGCGCGCGCAAAGCAAAAGCAACAACTAATCTCTACTTCCCATGAGCAGCAGGACCCCTCCCGACCGCGTCTGAGAAGCAGGGCTCCTAGAAATCTTCTAACCGGAGACAATGAGTGCCTCCCCTTCCTGCTTCCTGCCCCAGCTTTTATATCTGGGTTGACGTCATACGGTATGGAATATCCCTTTGGTCAGTGCAGGTCAGCTGGCCTATTTGTGTCCCCTCCCAGGACCTTGCCCTTGACTGAACAGTGAGTGCTGTGCTCAGTGATAGCCAAAATATGGGTGTGTTATCGACACCAATGCAGAGCACAGCGAGGGCTCCTATGGGGAAACAAATTCTGGCTCAGCCAGACCCACCACAGTTTCCTAAGTGTGTATGTTTCTATGGATGCAGGATAGATGCAGTTTTACAGGATACAGGCCAAGGTTAATTTTTTTGACAGGAGCAACATTAGCAAAATCTGGTGTTAGGGACCTGGTTTATTCTTGGATCTGCCCTGCTGAGAGAATTTGCCTATTTTTTTTTTCCCCATTATTGTCTCTGCTTTGTTTTTCTCTCTATCCTTTATGGTCCCTAGTGCAGAAGCTCTGTATTTCTTTGTGTGTTTTCAGTACCTTTACTCAGATCTTTGTGTGGACCTGTAAATGCACTTGTAACATGAAAATGGAAGTATAATTGCCTGATAACCTCAGTGAACCAGAGTTAATTCTGTGTAGTATCTGAAAGTAAAAGGTATCATGCAAATTACAATCACTGCAGTTAATAGATGAGATGTTCTCTTCATACCAGCACATTTTGGTTTCACTGACAGAAATTTTAATGTTAACACTGCTGCACACAATTTAGGAAAAGTATTTCCGAATTGTCTTTGGGTAGTGCCAGAACTCCCTAGTGATGATGTCAGTGTCAGCATGCATTGTGGTTTAAACGTCTGAAAAAAAAAGAAGCTACTGCTAAATAGCTTTTTTTTTTAATAGACAATCACACTAAAATAAATTACATATTTCAAATTCTAGGCTTTTCTATTTTGGTCAGTGTAATGTAATGAAAGTATTTAATGAAGAAGTTGCATAAGGTATAAAACCCCACAAACTTATGCCTGAAGCAACTCACTTGGGTCATTACAATTCTCTCAATTCAGATTGCCTTTATGGCTTTGAATACTATAGCTGTAATTCATCTTTCCACCAAGTTATTTTAGCTTTTCAATGAAACAAGACTTGAATTCTTTAAATGAAATCATAATTTTTCTCCCTTCTGCAGAGAAATAGGGACTAAAACCATGCCTGATATTGCAGAAAAAAACCCTGTTTGAGCCTAATGCATTGTCAAAATTGGTTAAGAACACTTCATTGCTGTGGAAATAATTTTTGTGTATTACTTCTAAACTGCTAAGGTAAGCGCTGTCTTGGGTCACTACCATGTAATCTTCAATCAGTCATTCCAGTTTGAGTTAAAACTGTGAAGATGTACCGAGGAAGAAAAAAAAATTAAGAGAGAGTATAACAGTTTTGGATTTGCGATTTCACCTGATAGGAGCATTAAATGTTTTTTATTGAAATGGAGATTCTGGAATGCATCAAGCACAGTCAAGTGTTGAGAAATTCTACTTATGTGTGATATGGCTGGAGGGTATTTTGTGCTGATCTCTGATAGTATTTTTTATTGTAGGTTTTCTGGACACGTTGTAAATAGGGCAGGAAACAAATTACTCATTTGAGAGGTAAAATTTGCATCTGTCTTTATTTAATTTTTTTTTTTTAATTCCTTGTGGAAATTGAAATAAAGAAATATTTCAGAGGTAGAGTTTTAATAACATTCAGTAACAAAATAGTGCTGATTAGAAATGTTATGCATTATGACTGATGTTTAAAAGCAGTTAGAATAGACAACCATTAAGTCCACTGATGAAATTCAGGCATCTGTGGAATTATTTTCCTATTAGCTTTTAAAATACCAAGTTATAGTTTTTTACTGTTTCTCACACTGACAACACAGTTGTTCAGTTCTTGACTAAGGTTTTGTAACAGAGTAATTTTATAAGTTTTCTTCTGGTAAAAAATCAGAGAATATCAATATATTCTCTGAATATACAATACATGTACAGATAATAATTCAGAAAATGAACACAGAACTTTGAATGAATGTTCTAAATTAATAAAATACCTTCCATTGCATTAATTTAGGAAAATCTAAATCTTACTTAAATGTAGAAAATTGTCAACATTCCTTAATCTGCAATTAAAATTCAAATAGTAAGTTTTAATTAAAAAATTTTACTGTATAAGAACACCAGTGAATTAACTTTTCTTTGGAACTTAACAGACAGTTTAAGAAGGACTTTCTTCACAGATTACGTCTTAAAGTGACTAAATTGGAACTAACTGGATTTTATCTTTTTGAAGTACCACAGTAGGTTTTTTTGACATGGTACCATATGATCTTGTTGAAAGGGTCCTGGGGTTCCTGGTAAAATACAATTTGAGTGTGAATCAGGCAAATGGGATCCTGGGCCTCAGCTGCAGAGCCATTGTTTGCAGAGATAGAGATGTGATTATCCCACCCTGCTCAGCACTGGTCCAGCCACACCAGGATTGATGTGTCCAGTTCTGGTTCCAACAGTCCAGAAAAGTCTTGGACAGATGTGAGAGAGTCCAAAGGAGGGACACGAAAATGATCATAGGGCTGAAGAAGCTTCCCCAGAAAGAAAGACTGAAGACATTAGGTCTTTTCAACCTGAAGAGGAGAAGCCTTGGAGGAAACTCAGCACAGTTTTCCAGGACTTAAAGAGAGGCTGTTGTGACACGTTCAGGTAAGGGCATGATGGTTGTAAATTCTTATCAGGCTGAACAAAGACACAGGACACATATCAAGGCACTCTTATACTTTCGTTGTACAGTTGCCTTAACTCAGGGACTGCTTAGTCCTGAGAATGTTGACTAATAAGCTCTTAATTTACAATACATTTCAACAAACTCCCAACTCCCACAACAAACGTCAGTATGGAGTAGGGGGTAGAATATGATATCCACACTTTGCCCAATCAAAGCAAGGGAGGAGGGAATTAAAGGCAGAATGGGTGCAAGTTGCACCAGAAGAGATTTCATCTTGGTACAAGAATTAAAGTTTATACAGCAAGAACAATCATTCACTGGAAAAATCTCCCCAGGGATGTGGTGGACTCCCCATTACTGGAGGTTTCCAAAATGCAGTGGGACATGGTGCTAGATAATCTCACCTAGACTCTTTTTCCCACAAAAGGTTGAAGCATATAATCTTTTGAGGTCTGTTCCAACCTAAGCTATTCCATGATTTTATGACTTGGGAAAGTAACAGGAAACAATGCATCCATTTATAATTTTTTTTTTATTTCTATGGACTCATTCTGAAAGAATAAGGAAATACAGGGGAGAGCTGCTGAAGGGGAAACAAGTCCATTGACTGGGGTACAGTTCAGAAGAAAAAGCTGTAGAAAGGGCCTGAATGTAATATTCCTTCTGACTCCCTCTTTTCTTCACAAATGGACTTTTCAGTCTCTGACAGTTTTCCTAAGCATCAGGAACAGGGCAGATAAACTGCTTGCCTGAATTGTGCAATGGAAGATGATAACAAATGCAATTTTCCACAAGATTAAGGAATAAATATGGGGTTATTGAGTGGTTATTCCTGACCACAGAGCAGTGGGATAAGTTGTGGGTGCAGAACTGAGGTGCAGAAGATGAGACCTTTAGACTAGGAGTAGATGTTCTGGTACAATGGTCAAAAACTTTGGTGAGTATGGCAGAGGAATCTGAATTCAAGACAGAAGCCTGGATTTATTCTTCCTTTCTTTCTTTTTGGCATGGGATAGGGCTATGAAGCTGCTGGACTAAGCCCAGGATCTGTGCAAGGGTCTGAGCCTACAGGAACAACAGGTGATGCCTTACATCCTGCAGTTGCATCTGCAGAATAGAAGACCTGGCTTACAGACAAAACAACAGTATTGTTCATGAATTCCCCTGCACATCCTCCACCTCTGGGTAATCCTACACAGGTTATTATGTGGATTCTGTAATAAAACCTCTTTAGAAACAGAAGGTCTGGCCTCTGTCTGCCTTACTGTACTACAGTAATAGGAATAGGAGCCTTTAGCCATTTCCTCTGCATTTTGAGCAGTACAAAGAGGGGTTGGTGCCGCTACTCCTCAAGTCTCCCCACTGATTTTAACCTTTTCCATGTTTTCTCTTCTTCAGCCAGAAAGAAGCAAATGTTTAGCTTTAATGAGATGTCTCATTTATACACAAATCACAAAATTCCTAGTCCCTTTTTTTTTTTTTTTTAATTTTTAATACCTGTTCTAATGCTTGTGGATAACTCGAAGACAGAGACACAGGTCTAAATTTGCCATCATCATGTCAGTGGGGGTTTCTTTTTTTACTTCATATCCTGCCCCAGTTCATATATATCACTTATTTTCAGAATATATTTGGTCTGACTTAAATTTATTTCAAGTCAGGTTAAACCACAGGAGTGATATTTATTGGAGATTTATTTTTACCAAACCAAAAGCTTGGATCAGTAATTTAACCTTAGAATAAACTCTTCTTTCTAGGGGGAATTAAAATTAATGACTTCATATCTGAACCTTATAATTCACAGATGTAGCTCCCGTGCTATTTGGGAAACTTACAATAAAAAAAATTAAGATTATATTAATGATCAAGTAGAACGAACTTTAGACTAATCTTTCAAGTCTTTCATGAATACAGTTTTCGCTGTCACATCCTTCCAAATCCAGATGCAATAGCAAAACACTCACAACATGGTTAGTCATAAATAAATTACCAAAAAAAGACAAGTTTGACTTTGAGTTCACAGAGTCAAATTGCTAAGATAGACTTACATGTTTGTAAAGATAAGTTGTCATATTTACGGTCTCTGTGTAACTTGTAATATACACTCCATTTCACCAATGAAGTTCCTATATGTATTTAATGGCTAATATTAAATAAGACATGATATCTGAACACACATTTGGGGAAAACTGATACCTTAATTTTAGCTATAAAAATAAATATGGAAGAGTTTTATCAAAAAATATTACTTCATTGTGAGATGCAAGGACATATAGTTATCCATTTCTAGATGTAAGGAATTCATTAAAATTAAATGCTCATGAAATAATTTTACATATCTGTATGCATTTTTCTACACTGTATTAGTTGAAGTGCTCAGAACTAAATTTCTCATTCTTTACTACAGCATTAATACTAAGGGCTTCCAGGAATATCTTGGCATAAGCTCCATTGGTGGTCATTCCATCGTCATGAAACAGTGATTGCCCCTTCGTAATTCACTGCAAAATAACTCATTATGTTAATTCATATCCATTATATAAACAAATAAATTTCTGTAGCCGTTATCAATATTTTCCCTTCTGATTACTGTAGGACTTATTTACGAATAAGAGTATATTCATCAAATTTAATGTTTGAGTTCCAGATAACATGTTCTGTTAAAGCCATTTTGCATCATAAATATTAATAAAGGGCACGTGTAAATATGAGTCAGAGGTGAGAGTTTTTTGCATTTTTTGATGTTATATATGCAGCATATTAAGTGAGGAAAACTGGTTAATGTTCATACTGAAAGAATTCTAAATTATTCTGAGTGCAGTTGTTCTAGATTAGTCTATTTGGAATCTATTTAAGGCAAGTACAGAGAATAAAAAAGCTAGAACTGGAGGGAAAAAAAGACCAAACTTTATGTGTTCTTTGAAGGAAATTCTATTAAAAAAAATTAAAAGGAAGTGGAAAGAAAGTTATATATAACAGGGCACAAATGGTACAGCTGAGATAAATAAACCACTCCAGTATAGTGTTTTCTCCTTTAATCTCTTGACCACTACAGGGAAATCAATCCAAGACAAACTAGCACTGTAAAAGAAATGTGTACTTTGTAAAGTGGAATCCAGCAGCTTGTAAGGAATTAATGTAAAATTTGGGGCCAGCTACATCAGAAAAAAAGGAAAATTAAAAGCATTCACCAAAATCAAGAGCTAATATTTTCTCTAAAATTAATGACACCAGCAATGAAATAAAAGACAAGTTAATTTGGATGGACCTAGATGGGCTTGCTTTTCCCACAAAATATGACGGCATGAAAAGAAATTACTAGTGAACTGAGTTAAAGAATTGCAGGACAAAATCATGAAATGCCAAATGGAAAGTAAATTTAACAACTGTTCATTAGCTTTCCTTGATAATTTCTCCATGTATAATTATTGAGAAGTAATTTAGGAAGATCTGTGTTTCTCTTCTTAAAAAAAAAAATATATTCTTCCAGTAGACATGCACACAAATTCATCTTTTGCTGTAGAGGTATCTTTTTGCTACAATGCTAAAATTAATTAAAATTTACCATGGTGAAGTTAGCCATGAAAAAAATGTATTAATTATTTAGACTTTTCTTCATGTTTATAATCTTGGTAACATTCAGAGGAGGTAACTGATTATGAGGACAGAAATATGTCTGAGTATTGGACTATACTGAATACTGAATACTCAAATATTTCATAATGATCACAGATTTTGCCTTCATACAGCTGTATTTATTTTTAAAGTGATCCCTTCTTGCTGGCTTTGCTGTGAGGTTCCATTGGCTTTGGCATTTCCAAGAACATGCATATGAAAAGTTAATTTTCAGAGAAAGAATTGTGAGTCCTTAGAGTACTCTCGTGAGACTGTGGAGATCAGTCCCTACTTCCATAGCACATTTTTCACAAGACTTAACTATGCAAGTGTATCTGCAAAACAGCTCCCCTCAGGATTCTGAGGCTGCAATTGTGGCTTCTCTGGACCATCACATTTTGCAGTTAGGTCTTTAGGAGCAGCCTGTACACTGCAGTTTATTCATTCATACACTGTCTATGTGTCCATTTGGCAGTGACTCAAAGCCTTTTCTGTAAAAAGAAAAACTAACTTATTGTAGAACTGCTTGAATTGGAAGGGACCTTAAAGATCATCTAGTTCCAATCTCCCTGCCATGGTCAGGGACACCTTCCACTAGATGTGGTTGCTCAGACCTCCATCCAGCCTGGCCTCGAACACTTCCAGGAATGAGACATCCACAGCTTCTCTGGGCAGCCTCTTCCAGTGCCTCATCATCCTCACAGGGAAGAATTTCTTCCTAATATCCAATCTAAGCCTACTCTCAGTCAGTTTGATGCCATTCCCCCTTGACTTGTCACTGCAAGCCCTTGTAATTAGTCTCTCTCCATATTTCCTGTAGGCTCCCTTCAGGTACTGGAAGGCCACAATTAGGTGACCCCAAAGCCTTCTCTTCTCCAGACTGAATGATCTCAATTCTCTCAGCTTTTCCTCACAGCAGAGGTGTTCCATCCCTCCGACCAATTCAGTGGCCTCCCTTGGACTGGCTCCAACAGGTCCATGTATTTCCTGTGCTGGGAACCCCAGAGCTGGATGAAGTATAACCTCATTGTCTTTACCTCATCCACTGTATCATGTTTCTTTGTTTTGTTTGTTTTTTCCTTAATTTTTCTCCAATAGTGACAACATAGCAAGAACACAAGCCTTCCACCAGAGAAAAATCAACACAGAAATATGCATAAATATTCCAGAACACAGGAAAATTGCTTTGATATAAATTTAAAAGGAGGTAGGAGATGCTTTCATTGGACAGTCAAGCTGCTGCCCACAAATGAGAATACCCCCTACTACTTATACATCACTTTACAGGCAGTGACAGATTTAAACTTTCCTTAGAGTGACATGTTTTCTCTGTTGAAAATTGCAAAGAGAATTCTGTGTCAGCTACAGTCACTAGGAAGATGCCAGCTTTGCTCTGTCCCCTAGAGACCTGAAAGAACAAGGAAATGAAGTTGTTCTCGGCTTGAAGATGAACTACTTATTTTACAGAAAATAAAGAAAAAAGTATTGATACCCAATTTACAAGAGATTATCATTCTATGAATGAAACCAACCTTCAGTGGTAGCACTGATTCAAAAATCCTAAAATTGATTATAATTTTCTTTTATTTGATCACAATAAAATACACAGTGAAAACTCCTAACCTCTTATTCCATGCTTGATAGAGGTCAAAGACGAAAAAGAGAGGTAAAGGAGAAAATGAAAATGTGGCATATGAAAAAATCAGAGACGCAATTAAATACAAACCTTAATAACCTGCTTGACTGGGAATACAGCCTTGTGCTCCTCCTTCTGCTCTACCTCCCTATGCAGGAGAATGTATTTTAATTTCTCTCTCCAGACAGCCAAAGCTTTCAGATCAAAGCTGACAGTCAAAGAATGATGGTGAAGGGAAAGTGGAGGGGTAGGCAAAATGAGGAAGCAAGTAAATGCTGTGAAAGGGAAAGCAAGAAGATTGAAAATTCTTTGTTTGTAAGGCAGCAATTTGTAGCAGTGAGGTATTTAGCCTAAAGACATATTCGTTAGCATTGAGTGAGATAAAAAGAATAACTAAAAGAAGCTGAAGTTTATGTCAGTGTCCAGATCTCCAATGACAAACTAAACAAGACACATTAAAGTAGTTGCAAAATGTTAAATGGAAAATTTGGAACTTGGCAGTAAGTTCTTTTATGACTCTTTCTGAAGAAGTCAGACTGGATTGTCTGGAGAAGAAGGAAACCACTCTGAAAATAATCAAGTTAATTTTGGAGATTAAGGTATTGAATCAGGTACTTTGAAAGGCACTTGCAGATTTGGGCAAAGGATTTTCTAAAAGAGATTGAATGCAAGAATTATTTGTAGGCCAAAAGAGGCACAAGATCATGGAGATGTTAGGGAAAGGGTTAAGAAAGGGAGTACATAAAGCAAGAGCAGAAATATATGGGCTCCCTTCATCTTTGTCATTTTTGTTACCTATACAGTGATTCCTGCCTTTTCTATATCATACCGGAACTTCATGAAAGAAAAACTTTATGAGCCAAAGACTAACTTATTATGAATAGTAGCAAAAGGAAAAAAAAAATTGGAAACAACTGAATCTGACTGCCTTTACCCTGCAATGAATATCATCTACAAATGTGTCACTGAGATAAGGGAAAATGATTCAAGAAAAATTAAATGTCCTTTTGGTTTTTTTCACTTACATGCACCAACAGACAGTAAGACAGATGGAAAGAGATGGAAGAACATTCAGAGCAAAACTCATGTGATGTGATTACCTGACAAGTGCATGTAAAGAAAATGTTTCCTGAGGCTCCCCAGGGAGTCACAATAATCAATGATCAGAGTTATTTGATGTTTGGGTGTCCTGGTGTAATCCACCTTCCAGCAAACTCTGGTAGGTACATAGGCACTGAACATCTGTGCGTGCTGATTGAGCTGGAGGGGTTCGTGGTGGCAGGGCAGCAGGGTACCTGTATGGATGCCAATCCCGGGCAGACCCAATGCCAAGATGTGCTCTCTCAGTGTCACTGTTCCTACTGCCATCATTGAGAGGAGAAGAGTCAAAACAACAAAGTAGAGTGGTCAAGACAGTCTACTGAGCTACAGATGGGAGGATTTCAGGGTGATAGTGCTCTCTGTTAGTGGCTTAGGAAGAAGCAAACAAGAGGGTGGCCTGACTCAGATAGAGACTGATTGGGCAGCCAGAATTTGAGCTTAGGAAAAGACGCAAATGGATGCTTTTCACACACCTTATTTCCAGATTGTTCATGGGTTATGAGAATACAAAATCTTAATGAAACACGCTTTAAAATAAATTATAATTTCATAATCCATGATAACTATCAGTTATGTATTATAAATGTTTTGTTTATTCCAGCTAAAGAGAGGAACAAGCATAGGCACAGCCTATTAGAACATCTGCTGCAGAAATCTGAGCAACATGATGCTTCAGAGAGGAAATGACTGAGGAACAGCTCCACAAGGGAGGGTTGTCAAGGTGGTGTCACTCTGGTTCTTGAAGCCGGATTTTTAAAAACCAGTGGGATTGTTGGAATCGGGCTTTCTCCAGGCAGAGTCCAATCTAATGTGAGGCTTCTTTTTATCAACTTTATAGCTGAAGGTCAGTCCATAAATTCTGCATTTCTAAGAATACAGACTGTGATTGGGGCAGACTATGGAAACACTAAATTCAGGGAGACAGTGGTTCCACTGTGAGGCCAGTAATATAAAGAAATCTCTGTGTTGGTGATGACACCTAAAAAATAGTAACATGGAATGCGAAAAAAAGAATAAAATTAGTGAATAGACAAAGTTAATAATCACAGCCTCTGGATTTTCTAGGCTTTTTTCTTCTTCTTCTTAGATTGGTGTCGTGCTTGGTTTTGTTTTCAATAAAATAGGGAAGGCTAAATGAGAGCTTTAGTATAGCTAAGTTTATAAGGCGCAAAGTAGGCTGCATTGTCTCAGCTGTTGATGCACTCTTGTATATGACTGAAAGATACAGTGATAGCATCTCTTTGTAAGCTTTACCTCAGAAATCTATTTATGAACTACTCTTTCATTCTGGCTTTTCTTGATAGTAAGAATGTGAGTTATCTCCCTTGAATGACAGGTTATATAGTTGAGGAGTTCTCTGTATTAAGTGTGAATTTCTCTATTTTCATAAGTGGGGCTCAGATGTATGCAGCTGTATTACAAGATGCTGTTGGCAGTGGAAATCAAGTTATAGTATTCCTCTTTTCCTTATTTAATCATGTAATTTCCTTTCTATACTTCAGAGAAAGACAGCAAAGCATCCAGGAGCAAGAACCAGGCAGTAGTGGGAAATCAATCAAATAATTTAATGAAATACTTAGTGGAACTGGAAAAGTAAAATCCATAGATGTTTATGAAATTGACCTTAATAACAGCCAACAGGGAGACATATGCCATCTTCCTGCGCATTAACAAGGCACTTGAAGCCTGTTGGGGCCCAGGCTACATACAACTGCAGTGGTATGGTAAAGTATATTCTCTGAACACTATGTCATGTATTGTTCTGTACTGCCAGGGCTGATGAATATGTGCCAACGAATATGACATAATAAATGGGTCACAGCACTAATTTAGGAAACATGACTGAGCTGGGCTGGACACCCAGGAAGCCTGTCCCAGAACTCAGTCTTGTCATGGCTGACACAGCCCACGTAATGACAGCAAAGATATGAGTTTTTCTCTCTTTATTTGTTTTGACTAGATATCGCTTCAAAATGAACACCAAGAACAGAGTTTGGAGGAGAATTTTTTAATTTTGTTTTTATATAATCCTGCAAACTGCCACAGCATTAAAAATGACTATGACTCATATACAGTCTTAATAAGAGAACAATTACTGTGGCAATGTAAATATCATGTTAAATGAGCTCTCTCATCATCCTCTGAGCTCCAACCCAAATTTTGTTACCCTTCAAATCAATATACAGAAACTGAAGATCAGCTGTGGCACAAGATCCATCTGGCTGACTTTTATTTCTCACAGCTTCCTGGTTGTGGACAACCATCTCACTCATTGAGGTCAGCAGAGGTTGTCCCAGATGTTAATGGAGGTAACTGGACAGACAAGTGTTCAGACCACCAAATCTACCAGCGTTTGTGTTCACATCCAAGCCAGACAGGGTGCGATGGGCAGGTACTCATAGACAATAGCTAGGTCTGGATGTGCTGGCTCAGTGCCATGCCACGCTAAGTGTAGGGAGCATTCCTGCACTGCCTCTGGCATTCCCTGACAGTTTTCTATAAAGTAGATGAAATTTATTTTCCATCTGTTAGTACCTACTGCTGCCTCAGGTATCACAGTTCTGTTTACACTTTTTCTCAACTACTGCAATTTCTTATGGGAAGAAGAACTGTCCTGGTAGATGTTTTACCATTGTCCTGCACAATTTGTCTTAACACAAAGTGAGCACCCATTGCTGCATGATCCTATTAAGCATTCTAGATTTCCTTTCCACTACTCTAAATGACAATAAAGATGATGAACAGAGCAAACAGGAGGAATTAAAAATGCATTTTAGTAACTCCTTCACGAAAAAGGTCTGCTGGGACAAGAGACATGACTTCCTTTAATTAATACTTGTTAAGTCATTTCAGTCTTTGGATTTTCATGTTGGTGACTGGTTTTGCCCGTCTGGGCATAAGGAAGAGGTTCCTTATCTTTTCTGCTGAAGTTGTGCTGCCAGCAGTAAAAAAATCTAGATTATGTTTGCAGTGCCCAAAATAGCAAGATGCAGAGTTCCCTGAAGTGTCTTCCGGTAAGATAGCTGTGGAGTACAATACTGGTGTAACTTCTTTACAGTTCTTCATGAGACCAGTAGTTAGCCCAGAGGTGGTGCTCTGGTCAGGCATGTGTATTGTAGTCTCTGAGCCGTGCCACTGTGCCTGTGGTTCATTTGCTCTTCCAGGCCCATGTAAAAGAATCACTTCTTAACAGTTTTATTTCCCTGAGCAGGCAGAGGCAGCTTAAAGCTCACCCCCTGTCTTTTCAGTCCTAAATATACTTCTCATCTCTTAAAAATCATAAACTTGCAAATACGAGGAATATCTATTACTATGTCTCTCTGTAGACCTGATAGTTGAGTTCACAGAACCACGAAATCACAGAATCACAGAATCATTAAGTTTGGAAGAGATGTCCAAGATCATAGAGTTCAACCTTTGACCAAACACCACCTTGTCAACTAGACCATGGCGTGAGTGCCATGGCCAGGTGTTTCTTCAACACGTCCAGGGATGATGATTCCACCACCTCCTCGGGCAGCCCATTCCAATGATTGACAACCCTTTCCATGAAGAAATTCTTTGTGATGTCCAACCTGAATGTTCCTGATGCAGCTTGAGGTAATTTCCTCTTGTCCTGTGCACCTACGGCCATGTGTTCAATGCTGATGTGTGGAAGGATGCACATCCACGCACACATCCCCTCCTTTGCCTTTCATCTCAGCTTATCTCCATGAAAAACACTTCTCCAGCCAAATTGGCAAAGGAGTATGGACTTATTTATTTTTTTTTACTTGCTGACAAGCCCTTTGTTAAATTGTTCTTCCTGTGTCATCCCTTTTTGCCTTCTCTGCCTCTGGAGTTATTTTGTGTGAGTTAAATGAGTCTTTGTCTTAAGGATTTCATGCACTGAAGCACATCACCACACATCAGCATAATTGTATACAGGACTCTCAATGTTAATGTAACCCTCCATAACAGATTTTGAAACGAATCAGTGAGCCATCAGCAGGATTCTTCACCCTGAATGGCTATGAACAGTGCTAAATCAGTTATATCACAGGAGATGAATCACCTGTGGGTGGGGAAAAATGTAGTATAAATTGAAAATAATTAAACAAATGTTTTCTGGTGTGAATGGGTTAGACTGTTTTTACAATCTGGAAGTTTTTAGGAAATGCAGGAGTTGCTGCCCATTAGTATGTTGCGACTAATCACGCAGAATAAAATACGTAAGCCATAAAATTTTATTTACTTAAAATCAGCATTTTTTGCACCTTTTAGCTGCAGTTCCAATTAGAGTGGGAAAATATTTTTTTTTCCAGCAGTTTTCGGTAAAGTTTTGCAAAGTGCTGTTTCACAACACAGGAAACACTGAAGCTCAGGAATTTGGAATGGTCAGGTGAAACCTCTTTTTTCATATACTCCATATAATACAAAACTGTCCCAGAAAACTTCACTGCAAATATTCAAAGCTAGATGTTATTCAGAAGCTTTGAAGTAATTTCAGTTACTGACTAGAAAGGCTTTTGGATCAAATCCTTCATTTTCATTACTCAGATTCAGATGTAAACTGCATGACCTGAAACTTTATCAGAACACTTTCATGTGTGTTTTGAAGTATTTAATTAAGTTTTCAATTAATCATTATTTGAATGTTGGCCCTCCTGCTGCTGAAATATATTTGATTAAGAATTAGGCCACGTTTAAACCTACATTAGTAAATGTACATTAAGCTTTTAATAAAAGCGAACTCCACAAGCACTGTGTTCAGACCCTGCACATGAGATGAAAAAGACTACTCAGATTAGGTGATTCTATTTAGGTGAACTCCGTTTCAATTTAGTTAAATTCAATTATAGTTGTGTTGAATGTAGGTGAATATTACTCCATGCAAAATGAGCTGAATTCAAGGAAGAGTCTTTCTTCTTTGCAGGCATTGTGTGTTCCTTCATATACATACTAAATTATATAGAATGAATTCTAACAAGGCATTGCTTCCACCAAAGCATAATCTATGTGATTTACTCTGAAGTTGTCATTGTTGCAACTACAGTGTCTATTCTCTTATTATTGAGATGCTTTGCAATGAAATACGGTACATGATGGGAATGTCATAAAATTAGAGGACTTGAATATTTTAGTGTGTACCAATTTCCCCCTTGGAGAACATCCTTAAAGGAGAGATGTAAGAAAGAGTGAAAATTATACTCATATTCAGATAGCCTTTACCATAATGTTAGAAAAATTACCTGACCCTGTTGTATCAAAAGCAATCATAGTTATGTCAGTCAAATAAGAAGGAAAAAAGATTAAATTTAAAAAACATGTCTCCAGTAGGGAAATTTCCAGAACCGATCTAGAAGGTTAGTAACACCTGAAGACAAACCCCAAAGATTTCTCTGGGTTTCACATAATTTCAGTGAGGTTTTTTGTTTTTTCCTTATAGAGTTCTTTTAACAAAACTCCATATTATTAAAATTTAAGTAAAAAAAACCTGATTCAAATATTGCCAAATATCTAGCTGAGTGGAATTCTGAAAAAGCCAGTGGAGGCCTGGAAGAGCATAAAGACATATATTTCCTCATGTATCCTCATCAGGCTTACACTGAAGGATGTGCCCAAGCTTACACAAGGGAAAGTGGTATTTTGCATTCAAGTGATTAGACCCACTTCCACTATGCTGCTTTCAACCAGTTTGGAACAAAATGTGGAGTGTTTCTCTTATGAGAGTGAGTTCACAATAAGATACTTGGTATTTCACTGCATTCATCAAAGTTCTGAGCATCACGGAGGATTTAAATTGCTTATTACAGTTTCAAATCTTATTGATTAAAATTTAAAGACACTTTTAGAAAAAAGAAAAATATAGAAGACAAAATGTAATTCACTAATATGGTAACTGGACGAAAATAAACTCTGTGTTTACATTTGCTCTAGCTCGTTTTTTCATTCCCAGAGTCATTGATATAACACAGTTAATCAATTTGGGATTGAAAAGGCAACAAGAAGTATGGTAAATATGTGACTATCAGCAAAGTTCATCCTTTTTCTTTTTTTTTTTAATCTTTTGGAATATGTTTTTCAACACAGCAAGGTTATGAAAAGAAGGAATATGTGCAGGATGTTGTACAAACTGTAACTTTGGTACCTTTTAGCTGGTTGTTACTATGTTCACGTTCATATTCATTAATACTAATTTTCTGAAGAGCATCAGCATTCAGCTCGAACAGAGGAGTGGTAAGACTCCCAGCACTCCCGCGTAAGCACTGGGAAACTGCACAGTTTGAATTCTTAAAGATTTTGAATGTACTTCATGTTGCTGCAGCCTAATGCCTGTAGGCAATTCATGATCACTTTCTTTGTTTATTTGCTCATTTCATAATAATTCTGTTAGTATGCCAGTGAACATTCCAAGTGAAATCAGAATCCATTAGGTGTATGTATTTGAATGAAGTTACGTTATGTTAAGATACTCACATAAACAAGTGTAATTTCGAGTTTGAGGATGTGATTATTTTCTGTATAGATAATGGAGGGTTTTGTTTCTCATTTAATCCTGATCAACGTTATAGTTCAAGATATTAGCACTGCTGATTATCATAAATATATTCCTTGACATAGAAAAGTAATGCTTTAGGAGGAAACTAACTTACGAAATATTTATAGCTGTTAAGACATCTCCTGGACCCTGAAATACTTGAACACAGATTCATAGATTAAGGATGTGATGCTACAGCTTGTTTAATTAGTTCTTGGAGAGTGAAATTGTCCAAGATTTTCTGCATCATTCTTTAAACCCAAGGGCATTCTCTGTGCAGGATATGAGAAAGGAGAAGGTGTTATCTTTCTTACTAGAAATCTTGGGTCAGAAGACATTTGAATTTTACTTTAGCATCTGTTTTTATTCTGGTAGTCAGACACACCATGGTCAAAAGGACTGTGGTTGCTGATCATGCTCATCTGTGTTTTCTAAGATGGAAATGGAAGTCAGTCAAGCAAAGATACTTTTTCAGTAATGACAAGACCACAACAGAGATCAAAATGGATACATTGGATAAAAAGAAATAATTTATAAACAAAAAATCTAGTTTTATAAATATATTGTTGCACTGAGCTAATGTGTGTAGTATGAAGTTAAATCGTGAAAATAGATCTAAGCTGTCTATTAAGTTCTGTTGAATTGAAATTTATGAGATGAAGAGTTTTTGTTTAGAAATGCTAAAGTTGGTACTGATCCATCTCTAAACCGGTCAGAATAAACAGTTTATTTCACACTACTTACTCCTTCTTCCTCCTCTTAGAAATTGGAAATAAAGTGCTATTCTGTCTGGTGCCATTTGAAGCTGAACCTGCATACTCTGTGCTGGGTGTAATGCTGATGTTATTTTAACTCATGTTAATAGTTAAGCATTCTCTGAAGTGCCATCAGGACTCTAACCTTGCTCGTTTACAGTAATTTTCATTTGAATAATTTTCTTGAAAATCAAAAATGTCTCATTCAGAAACTTTAAAGACCTTGTTGGATATAATGTTATTCAATTTTTTTTTTAATATAATATGAAAAACCCCCACAACAGGACAGTGGAGCATGAAGCAGTTCAGGATATGCTACAACCTCCAGATGGACATTTTGCTTCTGTTTTGGTTTGTTGTTTTTTGGTTTTTTTCCCCTACTGACCATCAGAATGAAGGTCTGCTTCTTTGGTTGGCTTGTGGACAGTCTCCTTACTGCTTTTATAGGATTTACAGAAGTGTCACTTGGTTTGGTGTAACTCAGTTTTCGTTTGCCTGCTATTTTAGTTTGACTGCTGAATGGAAAAAGTAATTTACACAGTCCTTCTGGTGAAGGACATATTCCAACAGTTAGCTGCACATATTCCCCTTACGCAATGCCAAACCAATACACAATCAGACAAAGAGATAAGAAATATTTCCTTTTCTTCAATCACAGTTTCCTGCATTTCAGTTAGGGTTTCAGGCAATTTGTGACCATTTCATCTGATCCTACCACTGAGAAAGGCCCACCTTCCTCTCTTTCATTCCATTCCCTCAGTTATTCATACAAATCTACAAGGTTCCTCTGAACCTTCTCTGCTTCAGACTGAATAGTCCCAGCCACTCCTTACATGTGAGATGCTCCAGTCCCTGTATCATTTTAGTGGACTCTGACACATCCCTGCTTCTCTGGTGCTGGGGAGCCATGAGCTGGACACAGTTAGACCACAAGTCAGGTCTCAAAATACCCACCCATTGTTTTGGTTTATCTACCGAAGGACTACGTCGGTATCTGATGGTAGAACCAGTGACATCAAAAAAACTGGGAAATGAATACAGGAGGGAGGAGAGAATCCTACTTATAATGGCTAATCAGTGGGGGGTATTTTTGATGACTGAATACTTTGCATGAAGGATGTTTATCTATTCTTCCATAAGCACACAGAAACCTCATCTAGTCACTCCTACATTTGATTAAATCTTGAATTAGCACTTTAATACACTGAAAAGAATTAATGGAAAAGGTGAGCTTGTATAATACGACATAAAGTATTTCTAAGTAGTACATTTTCCCTCAGGAAAGGGTTGAAAGTACTGCATTATTTAAGAGATAAAAACACTCTGAGAGTCATGAAAGAGAATATGAAGAAAGATTTTTCTTAAAATAAGGATGGGAGTAATAGAGCCATTACAAATGCCTGCTTTCTTCACTCAAGTCAGTTCACATCCTGCTCTTTTACTCTTCAAAACTACTGATTAAACTGTGAATTGGAGGATTCTGAATCTGCTATGTTAGGTGTGCCCTACAGCAGGGTACACTTTGAGGATTTAGATGCTGTAGGTCAGATAGAAAGTGACCTAAACATTAGATGAGCTTTGGTAGCCCAAAAGTTTCCTTCCTGGCAGAGAATCCTGGTGGATTATCAGTGTCTTCAGCAGTGGAGAACAGAATTATAGACTGAGTATTCATCAGCTGGTCTTTGTGCCAGTGGTAGGTCCACCAAACACTTGCTATAAGAGGCTGCATTTCCATGTGTGATATCTGGACATGATGGGCTTCAAAGACAGAGCTCCCACACCTCCAGTTCCTGCTCTGTCTGCGCTTTCTGTCAGCAATATGGCAGGGGCTTAAATCTGAATAAAAGCTGTGGTAAACAACAGTGGTTAGATGTTTTCTAGCTATGCTTTCCTTCTGCTAAAAAGGGCCTTTGCATTTATCTCAGTCTGTTGTTTGAGTAACAAATATGTGGAAACTGAGCAGAATGTATGCACATACATCTGTTCCATTTGCTGCAGAACTTCTATAATATTGCTTTATTTCAGTGAACAGCTTGAGGCATTTGATTAATTGCCTGATATTTACTGCTAGGTTCACAGGCCAGATAGCTGAAATTTTTGGGTAGGAATTCTACAGGTACTAACATTCGTTGCTGGGATACTGTTGGCTTCTAATGGAAGGTAGAGTTCTACAATACATAGGCACTCTGTGTTGTCATAGCATAAATTACTTCATCTGAAAATTGCTAAGAAAATAGTTAACTGATCAATTAACTGATGGCAATTGAAAACATTGTTTTGGAAGTGTGGATGAGATGACAAATTTATGAAGGAGAGAGCTCTGCAAGAAAACAGGTAAATGAACCAATTTTACTTCTCACAGGTAAGTGTTTTTCTTTCAGAGGAGGAGCAGTGCACTGTGAATGCAAGACATTCACCAGGCCACAATATTTCAGATAACAGGATCAAGATGTGACCTGAGGGTTTTTCCAGCTGGAAGCACTGCAATAAACAGGAGTAGGGCAAAGTAAGACGTATATTCAGTTGTGCAGCTGTACTGTGAAAGTCAGAAGATGGCAGTCTTTACTCAGCGTTGAAACTGATGCATAGCTAACCCTAATGATGTGGATACATGAGAAGTGAAGAATAAAATTAATATGCATCTTCCTCTGTATTTTCAGTTGTTAAATTTTAATTTCAAGTGCATCTTGATAATGCAAAAATGTCAGCTCTTTATTTTTTTCTCAGAAATCATTCTTCTTGATCGTAACCAAAAGATTAGTTAATAGTCTCTACTTCCAACAAGACAAGAAAAAACATTTTCAGTGTAAAAAACTTCTAAAACCTGTCCAAAACATCTAAAAAAGGCACAGGTGAGCATAGAAAAATATGTCCAAAAGGAAGATTGACAGAGGCTGCTCAGTAACTGTGTTTGCCTGGAGGCACCTAAATCTCAGTATCCGATTGCTTTCTGTGTCTGTTCATGTCAAAAGTCTCCTCGTGTAAGCAGCAAAGAATTTATTACCTTTTTAAGCCACACTGGGATCCAGGAATTAGAAAGAAATGGGTCACCATTCCCTGAAGGCTTGATCCAATAGGTGAACGCTGAACATGCCTGGTATGCACAGTAGGGCCCGCAATGTTGTCATCTGGTTATATCCCAGGATACATCCATGTGCAAATTAAGTCTTAAGTCACCCAGACGCCAAGAGAAACTGAGGTTTTACCTTATCTCTTCCAGGCTGTAAAGCAATGAAGTGGAAATAGTTCTACCCATGCTGGTAAAGGCACTTGGTAGGAATTTTTGTTCTTAGCTCTTCTCACAAGAAACAAAAACCAAACATCATCTTAATATAGAAAATTCTTATTTTGAAGAAACAATATGTGTATATTTCTTGCAACAAATTTTTGAAAGTAAGAAACCACCCTACAACCTGAGGACCTTCTCCAGTAGGACATACAGACACAATAATTTTCCATCTCTCCTTCTGGCACAGAAAATTTGAATGTTTTCTTTGCCGGTGTTGTGGTTTAACCACACCAAAACATAACCCCATAGTAGCCACTGTGATGAAAATTAACTCTACCCCAGCCAATTCCAGCAGCAGGCAGCAAGGTATATCCTAGTCTCGAGTAGTGGATAGTCTGTCTTATAATACAAAGGATGCAGTTGGGGAGAGACTAGAATTTGGATGTCTTGTATTTTGGTGACTGCCCTGAGCATCAGTCTGCTGTTCCCTCTTACCATTCTACCAAGCCTTTATCAGTTATATAAAAAAACCCCTTCACTCTTAATGAAAGGACTGAGTCTGGGGGACTATGTGAGTTCCTTGCAACAGACACGTTGTTTGGCTCACTAGTGATTTAGTGTTGAAAAGTTCCTCTTAGGGAAAAATTAATTTTGTGTAGGTACTGGGAATCTCACAGTACCTCTTTGAGTACACCATGGGTGGGCTTGAAGCAGCTTCCTTCTTGGAGAAACCCAGATTGAAGGGATCCTTGACCTCACCAAGTATAGAAGGGACATGTCAGAGGGCCCTGCTTAGAGCAGGAAAGTGAATATCTTCCTCAGCCACCCCTCCAAATATGTACCGTGGGCATGTGGGGGTGGCAGTGTTTGACTCCGGGTCAAGATGAGAGGTGGATGTGGCCTTGGGGTCACTGTGAGTCACGTCACATTCCTCATCTGTCAGTGAGCAACCTGGCTGTTGCTTTTCAGCTCTTTTGCTCAAGCCTTTTCTTTTTCTCAGCTAGTGTGCTTCCTACCCATGACACAGAACATTTTATTTTCTCATTACTGACATATATAAAGGCAAATAGAAAGGGGGTACAGACAAGCTCTTGGTTTTATATTCCTTTCTGGCATCCAAGCATTTAAACTTAGGTTTAAAAAAGGTCCAAATTTGAAAATGCTGATTCTGTTCCTAGTTAGTATGAATGAAATGGCAATATCTCTATTTTTAACTTGTACCTTCATTTCTATAAAGACTTGATTAGGAGCTTAGCTTTAAATACAGGAAGACTTCTCACATGTTAAGTTAAATGGGCTAGATGAACAGGTTTAGCTAAATTTTTTGGCCTTCCTCAAGCTCACTGCCTCCAATTTTCTCTTTTAGAAATAATGCATCAGATGAATAGCTATTGAAATGTTGCTCCACTGACTGCAGCAGAGACACACTAATTTTAATCAACCAAAAATCCCAGATGTCAGATGATACAAGCTGATTGGGCTTTTTACTCAGTTTGATATTAAATATCAAGAGGTTTTCCATGCCAAATGTTGAGAAAATGAAAAAATATACCTTGCTTACAGTAGTATTTTGATTATTGAAAGTACCAATGATAACTAATAATATCACTATGGTTCTTAAACAGATTTAACTTTGCTTGCAAAAGAAACTGATAGGATACTAACTTTAGGTTTGAACAAATTGGAATGTAGAAAGGCAATATGTTCTTGGAAGTTCTGTTAAGGCTTAATATCAACATCTGAGACACCATACCTAATTCTCTGCTCAAAGAGAGTTACATTGTCTCACTTACATAAAATTTGATAGCATCATTACTCATTAATTTATTTTTTTCATCCCTTCAGTGAAACACAGATGTAGTAGGTAACACTTTAAACCAGAAAATTAGTGTCAGAAAGAGAAAAAACAATTGGTAAATGTATATTTTTATATAATTTTTACTTTTAGTTAACTGTTTTATTGGAAACAGAAGGTTTCTTATTTAAAAGAAAAAAATCAAACCCAAACCCTAGATTTGTCTGATTAGGTAGTCTGGTACCATATTGGTAAACAGTGCATAAGCACAGTAATAGGCCTGAGATTAAGGAGATTGATTAAAGAGTTCTTTGCTCAGGCTTGATGCTGGTGACCCTCTATTGATATAATTGTTTCTGTTTAGAAGTGATGTGTGTGTAGTAGGTGTTCAGGAGATCTAAATTCCAAGCATTTTATTTCCTTTGAATTATTAGCTTATGCTTAGAAACTTCTTAGCACTCTCTGAAAAATATTCTTGTCTAATTTCAAAGGATGTCAAAATACAGAAACCTGATTTTAGGCAATGTCAATTCTCTTTCTGAGTGAAACTGCACTGGAAAACTACTCTGCTGAGGACTCTGAAACCTTCTGTGTCACTTAAGCCCACTGAGTAAGTGGAGATGGAAACTGTGCAGAGGCACTGGTCTCAATTTCTCATAGTGAGAAATGTGATTTTTTTTTTTTTTTTTTTTGCTTGTCTGTGTGTTTAACAGAAGAGGAAAGGGTAGTTGCCATTTATGAATGGGTGTAACTGGGCTACTACGTCCATCAAGATCCATGTTTTTCATAATTTAAAAGAACTTTCCCTGAAAAGTGCTGTTGCAGCTCTTTCTGAGTTTCTTGTAGCAGGTATGCTTCATAAATTTACATGTGGTTTTACATACATTGATTTTAAAATTCCTTATCCGAGAAGGAAATCTTTGCCTAAGTGCACGCCTCCACTGATGAATACGTGACGACAGAGCAGACTGATGAAAGAAGAGCACAGCTTTTCTCACTCATCTATATGAAAAATGGCTATGCAATTCCTACAAGTTGATTTGCAGTTAAGGCCTCATTTGAGATGACCTTGTCCTACAAGGCAGGTACAAATGCTTATTGTGACTTTGACCTACAGACATCACACAGACACAGAGAGGGCAGGTGAGGAACTTCCAGAAACGGTTCACAGGTTAATGATTTTCTGTAGTACTAGGAACTGCATTGGTTCCGAGTTGGGTCAAAAGACCCACCTCTGAGAGAGAAGAGCAGTGGAACTCCAAGCAGGAGATGGGCAGAGATTGTTGTTATATTCAGCAGAAAAAAAATTGTCAAGGTTAAAGTAATATTTGACAAAAATTCTACCAATCAGTTTAGGCAACATAAGGAAGGAAAGGTCAATCAACTAATATAAAATTTGTATTGTAATTGTTAAAAAAGAATAAAGTACTTATTACAATGGTTTTGAATCAAAATTTACAGACCTTAACTTGTTCCAATGAAAGTAGCTTTGAAATTACCTGCCACTACGTAATATCTTGAGTGTTTTTAGTTTCAGAATGCATATAACTTTCTCCCCTCAAAGTTTAGAACATGATTTAGAGCATGATACATTGTATTAAGCCTCTTTCTTTCAAAACAAATGGGATTCTCAAGGCAATGATATTTCTGTTTTCAGATAACTGACCCACCTCCTGCCCATGCACTAAATTTAACTGTCAATTGGTGCCATTCTAGAAGGCAACTTGCCTTACCTACTGCAGCAGGAAGGGCTGTAAATCTTCTTCTAAGAGATAAGAAAGAATCTTTCCAATTCATCTGACTTCTCAATATTTTAACTATTTCTTTCTGTTGCATGGGGGCGAACCCAAGAGTTGTTCTTTAATGTTGCGATTTATAGAAGCTTTTTGAATCTTGGCGGGTTTAGTGAGGGCAAAGAGGGGCAGTGATCCATTGGCTGGGCTTCTTTCTTACAGAGTGACAAACAGCCTAATGGAGACTTGACTAGTAGATGTGCCCCTAAATCTGCGTGCTACAAATTCCTCACATCCCTAGTGCCTACCTGAACCTCCTCCTCATTGTCTCTTAGCTGAGGGAAAGGGTTTTCTACTCTGTAGCCATAATTAAATCCCATTTAAAAGCCGGGCATAGAGCTACATTTTCCAGCCACTTTGAAGGTCTCTTGGCCTATGGTGTCACCCTCTTACTGTCCTAGCAGGCATTTCAGCAGGTACATAATATTGTCAAGAAACAGGCAATTCAAATATATGTACCCTACTTCTGTATTAGTATGGCCTTTTAATGAGTAGTTTCAGCAACTCAGTTTCCCAATTAATTGGGGTTTTTTTTTAAGCTAGGAATGTCATGAAAAAGTATCCATATGAAAAATTGTTCTTTTCCACTCAAAAAACAAACAAACAAACAAACAAAAAACAAACAAAAAAAAACTACACCAAAATCCGTCTCAATGCCTCCAAAAATACGTATTCTTAGACAAAATAAATTAATAAATTTGAGGAATTCCATTTGTTTTAAGATCTCTAGATTCCCACTGCAGAAACTCAGTATACATTTACTACCAAATTGTATTTACAGCTTGTTTTCCGGCTGTTACATCGTTGTATAGTCAAATTATTTTTATTTGTTTGTCTGATTTCTTACTTCTTTATGTTAAATGCTATGAATTATATGCCAATAATAGTTTGTAGCTGGCAGGTATGTATATCATCAGTTCTCCTGTTAGATTAAGTAGATGTGTTACACAACTACTATGAAGGTGAAACACACAGAGAGCTCCTCAAACAATCTAGAATGTGGCATCCCTTATTCAAAACAAAAATACAATCAACAAAGCTAAATATGTATTTTAAACCCACAGATTAGTGTTATATAGTACAATTTAGTACTAAATAAAATTAGGAAAAACTACTGAGGTGCCACACGTGCCATGTTTATCAAAGTATGGAACACTACCTTGATTCTTTTTTGACAGGTAATCAGATAAAATGAACAAAGACAAGAATTAAGTAATTGGATATCTTGCCGATTTAAAATAACTGAGAAGAATTTGGAGTTAACACAGTGTTAGGATCGACACTGTTACATGATGGTGATATATGGAAAACTGATAAAATTATGACAAGAACTAATGAAGTTATATGTGTATGTATGTACTTGCATGTGTTTATATGTTTCACAAACACAAATACCTTTGTGTAATGCTCAGTTGAGTAAAGGAAATAAGTAACATTTTACCTTTAAGTGTTATGACTACAAATGTAGGACATTGCTAGAGACAGTTCTATGCCCTTTTTTTGGTTTGCTATTTATGCACTATTGGATAGATCTTTTTCACTTTCTACTGACTCTAATTTGTTGTTTGAAGCAGAAAATCCAGCTATGTGATCAACATTTTTCTGGCACATTTTGCCTCAGTTTAAGGCATGTGAATTTAATCCCTTTATCAAGATAGATACAACAATACCCCTTCACAATGCATTAATTTAATATACTTCCAAAATATCTATCTGCTCACTCCTTCTGTAGATACTGTGTTTATTCAAAGTGGTGCTAAAAGAAATGGTTGCATTCCAAAGTCTTTAATGAAGTAAGATACAATTAAATTTTTTGCATGAGCAACCTTTGAAATTCTTCTAGTGTCTTGAGATAGCATAAACAAATATCTTCTTCAATAACACAGAAAAATTCATCCTTCTAAAATAAAATTTTGCAGTCTATTCATTCCAAGTCTTTTCTGTCTTTATTTCAAAACTGCCTTTCAAACATCAGGTATTTACAGCATTTTACAAGCTTAGGTGCTGTTTCTTGAACCATAAAAGGGGAAGAAAGAACATTCAGATCTATAAGCTGATCGAATTTCATGGATATTTTAAGTATCATTTTCAGTGTAGCTCTATTTTGCTACTTAAAGGATCAACAGCACTCCCGATTATGTGAAAAAATAAAGCTGATATTGTTATGCAGACTCTAAGGTTTTGGAACTTTCCAGACATTGGTCTGACAAGCTCAGACCATTTTGATCATGAGAGAATAAGATGATGTGTGAAGAAGATACAGTACAAAGACAGGGTAAGCCATAAGTCAAATCAAAGTTACCTTCCCTAGAAATGTATGTTACCTTAACAAAGCTTGATTTACAAGGGAAAATGTTTAGATAAATGAAATAAATTGATAACATTAAGCATTGAAAAATTTAAAAGATTTTTTTTTAATAATCTAGAAATCTTCTACGAAAAGATGTAACTCTGAATGTAACTCTGACTGATAGCAATTATTTATTTCCTGAAAAGAGACATGGAATAGACACACTTCCAAGGACATCAATGCATAAAAGCTACTAAGCTGTTACTTCTCTGTGGACATCTTTCAATCTTTGCAGTAATATTCAATAACATATCTGCTAAAAAGATTCTATGCCTCTTTTATTCTTCCTGAAAAAAAAATGTTTCATTTTCTTGAAAAATAAACAATGATTTTGGTGGTATTCACTCCATATGCCTAATATTTGGTAGGAAGTGATGAATTATAAATCACAGAATGGTTTGGGTTGGAAGAGACCTTAAAGATATCCAGTTCCAACCTCCGGCCATTGGCAGGGACACCTTCCACTAGATAAGGTTGCTCCAAGCCCCATCCAACCTGGCCTTGGAGACTTCCAGGGATGGGGCATCCACAGCTTCTCTGGGCAACCTGTGTCAGCGACTCACCACACTCACAGGGAAGAATGTCTTCCTAATATCCAATCTCAACCTACTCTCAGTCTGAAGCCATTCCCCCTAGTCCTGTCACTACAGGCCCTTGTAAATAGTCTCTCTCCATCTCTCATGTGGTCTCTCTTCAGGTACTGGAAGGCTGAAATTAGGTCAGCCCAAAGCCTTCTCTTTTCCAGGCTGACCAATCCCAGTTCTCTCAGCCTTTCCTCAGAGCAGAGCTGCTCCATCCCTCTGATCACTTTGGTGGCCTCCTCTGGACTCGCTCCAACAGGTCCATGTCCTTCCTGTGCTGGTACCTCAGAGCTGGAGGCAGCACTGCAGGTGGGGTCTCACAAGAGTCGAGCAGAGAAGACTTAAGCTGTTTTGGTTAGGAGTGTTTAAAGCCATACATTCAAATAGTGATGTCATTTTAGCTTCAGGAATAACCTTTGTTTTACATCCAAATTGTGCGATTCTGTTGCAAAATAGCTTTTTTACCTGCAATGATCACTGTAGAATATGTTTCATTCAAAGACTGCTATGCAATAATATTCTTCATAGAATGAGATATAGTTAGGGACACTTTTACTGATGAAACAGAAATCTTCACTATTTCAGCTCTAAGGAATAAGAAAACTTATCTTGTCTCATTAATATTCTTGTTCTCTCTGAAATTGTTAAGATAATGAGACTGAACTAATAAAGATCCTATTTAACATCATAGTAATACTGTCTGCATTGCAAGTGAGTTGATGGTTGCTATTTATAAGCATGTACATGTATTTTTCTGTGTCACCATGCTATTAAAATAACAACCTTTATGCCAACATCTAAATAACCTTTAAATTATATTTATTTTCTTGTGTAATAATAGCAATAACACTACTATGTGCTGGAATTATGTAAAAAAACAACTTTTGGAAATGAAATTTTTGACAGCCCACTTTGAGTAATTTCATGCTGAACCTTCTATCTTGAAAGTTAATAGGAGTTTAAACATTAATGATATAATAGTGAGTTTGTTCTTCAAGCTCATTTAGTTCCATTTGCTATTCTACATGTCAGATGAGGAAGTGGTGGAGGAATGTAGAAGGGAGGTTTCTGGCACAAAGCAAGGACAGATGAAAGAAACAGAAAGAAGTGTCAGTGTCTACTCTACATATGTTGAGGAAAGTAAAAAATACCCATTTTCCTACCCTCAGTTATTTGTAGAATGAGCTTTCTCTCTGTAAATTTGAAATGCACAATTCTAGGTGGCAAGTTTTCCCATTTAAATGCAGGCATAAAACTAAAATAATAATAATAAAAAGTAAATCTGATGTTTCCTGGACCCAATCTTTGAAGTCAATCATAGTTGGCGTTTTTCTTTCTCACCTCTGTCAAATAATCATAAAAATTTGCCAAGGAAGAAGTCCCATAAATGAATATGTCAAATCAATACAGTTTCTCATGGTAATGTCAATCCACAATGAACATTCTGCAAATCTGTTCTCTGTAATGTTTTTAAGTGCATTTTAATTTCATCAGTCAATAGCAGAAGCAGCAGTTGTAAATGATAGCACTGCTGAGCACAGGAGCTGAAATTCGAAAGCTAATGACACCATTGAGGAGATAAGAGTCAAAAATAGTACGGAAATGGTTTAAATTGTCTCACAGTATGTTCTCTGTGATAGTGTTTGGGTATCAGCGCCAGTGTCAGCACTCAGTCAAGATGCTTCAATGGAAGCACGTGGGAATTGTAGCCCTTGTTTCATCTCTCCTGCTAAAGTCAATTTTGTTTCTGCATTTGTACAAGGTCAGAGCCTCTTGCTTTCTATTTACTTCTCAGTACTATGTTCACAATAACTCTAACATGCCAGAAAAGAATTCAGAAAAAAAATAAAAATCACAAAACCAAATAAAAATACTCAGGGACACAACTTCAGTTTGTCTAAATTTTTCTGAAGCTAAAGAAATTAGGACTATTGTATGATTCTATCCATTCATAAATTTCCTGTCCTTCATCCCAAAATTTCTAAGTCTTTTCCCTGAATAATTAACAGAAAATTCCCCAGTGAAATTTCTGCAGCACTGGCTTTTTGGGGAATCCATTTCAATTTTAGGAGGATAAAGGAGTGAGGACAAACATTTGAATTAATGGCAAAAGGTAGGTAAAACACATCCTTAAACTGAGGAAAATTCTGTTTCCCATATAAAGTTGAAAAGTATAAATACTGCTCAGTTTCCTAGGGAATGAAAATAATTTTCAAGGTCCACCTCCAAAGCAGGACTGTTATTTCCAAGAAATAAGCACTGAGGAGGAAAAAGGTCACCACATGAACTTCACTTTGAATGTTTCTGTCAGTGCTGTTGTTTCTTCCCCTTCACTTCCAAAATGCAAATACCTGCATTTTTGGCAGCGACATTTCTACAGGAGAAAGTCTCACCCTGTCCTGCATGTTTTCCTTTTTTTCTGTGCATGCGGAGACCACCAAAATCCAACAGAAGTGTTTAAATGCTGCATTAAAAGGGAAGGATTTGATGAGGTACAGCGTTAGTTAACCCCAAAAGCACTGCTAATCTGACAACAGAGAAGTCTTGACCTTCTGTAAAACGGGACCAAAACAGGCGCAATGCAGCGGTCGTTGTCAAGGGCAGTTTTGTGTGTTGCTTGAAGTTTGAAAGAACAACCAGAGGAGCTGTACATAAATATTTAAAGATGGTTTGTCAAGGGGATAACCAGTATAATGCATATAAATCTGTTACAGCAGATTTCAAAGACCTTGGGCAATGCTTGTGATTGTGTTTTCCTAGAAAAGCCCAAGGAGGTAACCCTTGGCTGACTGCAGGAGAGCTAGGGATGGCTCTTGGTCAAAGACAGAGCTTTAAAATTATGCATGAAATGAAAATCATTTAAAGTTGGAGTAACTTTAGAAAAACTGGTTGCCAAATATGTAATTTTAATACACACTTTTCAAGTTAACTGGAACAGAGAGAAGAAGTTGGCTCAGGGACCTTGTAAAATGTCAAAAAGAGAAGGGCTAGAGAATTCTGAAAACGACTCATTGCAAATTTAGATTACAAAACAGTATTGCAAGTGTATCACAGTGAAATATAAAATGGTATACTAAAGGGTCTGAATCTTTTACCTCTAGTGACTGCATCAATAAATATTTCTTATAAGAAGGTTTTAAAGCAAGATGGACAGAAGAATTTCCATAGCATGAAATTTGATCATAATAATTGCTATAGGTCTACTGACTTGCTTAAAACTGAATAAATAACAAAGAGTATTCCAAACCAGAATAATACAGTGCAAGTAAAAAAAAAAAAAAATCCAAAAATATGTTTTGCTGGTCAGCTCCAAAGCCAGATACAAGTTCAGTTCTCTATAGTCAAATAAAAATAAGAGAGCTATTCCCAAAATATTAGTTTGTTTCATTTTACATTATTTATCTGAAGATATACTAACTTCTTTCCTTTCATTATGTCCTTCTCTAGTCTTCAATTTGCTCTTATGTTCTTTTTTTTTCTTCCCTTTTAATTAAAACATATACTAACGTATTTCAGCCTATGTAGAGTAGCACATTTTCTGTAACATTTTTTGGTTTTAAATCACTGGTGCTTTTCTACTTGTTTCTCACTTTGTTCCTCTCACAATTTTTATCTCACAATTCCAGTCCCATGCCTATTTCCCAGTTTTTTAGAGTGTATCCTAGAATAAATTCACAGGCTGCTTCCAAGGGATTTTAACAGGTGATTTGAAGTAAAAATTTATATTGCGGTAAGAAGTCCAGAAAAAAAGTCAAGTCAATCTGAACAACAATTATATCCTAGTCCCCTGTATCATGGCAATGATCTTTTTATCTATTATAAATATTTTCCAATTAATCAAAGACCTTCATCAAGCACAGATTAATAAAGACAAGGCTTTTTAATTCTGATTGCAATGCAGGTACAGTGTCCAGATATGTCATAATTTATGGTTTATTTCCATAATAGAACATTTGCATGTATCTACCATGTACATTGAAGTTTAAATTTCAAAGGAAAAAGATGCATTAATAGAATAACAAGGAGGAAAACCCATTTATGAGTTATCTCAGCCAGTGGAAACCAAGATATTAAAATCATGACAAGATGATTAACTGCTAAATGATTGTTGCAGCGTATGTACATGTCTAGGTAATGCAATAAACAGTGTAATCTACATTTGCATGACAATCCATGTTTGAGCTTTATAGCTTATATCACTCTTCAGTCCAAGATATTACTCAGGTATGATGTTATTGTTCCTTTTTAGTATGAATTGAAAGCTAAAGTGTGTAGATTCTTTATTCTTTTAAAAGCAAACCCAAGATTCCAGCTATCATACAGTAGTCTCATCAAGATCACTTTGGGAAACCCTCATTCTCATTCTTCTATTGATCCTATTGCTGTAAAAACTTCCGGAAAATCCTGTCTTTCCAAATACTTCAAGGTCATTGTAATAGTCATAAGGCCCCTTTCTCAACTGTTGATGAGAAGGCAAACTTATTTCTGCATCATATCGTGAGATGTAGAAACTTGCACTGGAGAAAAGTGGGTCTGGGTCACCAGAAATGCCTCAGTTCTACATCATTTTATTTCACTATCCCCATTTCTCACTATCATTTCTCATCATTTTTCTACCTTTAATACTTGAAATTTTATGTTTAAAAATGCCTTTTATTTTGACATACAAGGTCCCACATGCTAAATAAATCTATTTTTGGTATAGGGAGACGCTGTAATAAAGTTTGCAGTACATGTTTGCATCCAGACACTACTCCAGCTGTTATCAAAATCTTCTGTTTCTTCTTTCTGGTTGTTGTTTATTTTCAGTGTCCTTTAGTTTGGCATACATCCTTTAGAGTCAAATTGCAGTTACTTATTACTATAGAAAGTATGTTTGTATTCTTAATTTTTTTTTTTTAAGAAAACAAGAAGAACAGACAATTGGAGACTGAAAATTTGGAAAAAAACCCCCAGCAAAATCTCTTTAATCAATAAAAATTTCAAGTAAATGAAGAAAAATATTTTTTAGACTTATGTATTTTTCAAGACAATTTATTGGAAATTCCATTTCTTTTTTCCTCTTTTCAAGCAAGATTTTTATTTTAGAGTAGAAACATCCTGTAGGGTATTCAGAAAAAAAAAAAAAAGTTTATANAAAATTATAAAATATATGTAAGAAATGCCATAAAAATCTGAATGCTTGCATAAATAATTTGTAAATAAATGTTTATGTTCTTTTATACCCAAACCAGACCAATAACTGCATTTTTATTATGATTTTTTAACATTTCTAACATGTTTTGTACACAACCTGATAAATAAGAGGCAAAACAGACAGCTCAGAGGTTCCCACTCTCACACCCTGGGCAGGGCTGGGTTAGTACAAGCCGCTGTAGTGAGGTTTCACAGCATCGACTCCCATAGATGGAAATTTGGGTGTCCAAGCACAGATTTGGGGCTCACCCCATGGCACGTCTCAGGAACAGCAGCTGTGTTTTGTCTGTGCAACACAAAAATCATTTCAGATAATATTTTATCAGGAAATGCACTAGAAACTGTTGAAGTCACAGTGGTTTTAAATACAATTTAACCTCCCTTCCAGGACTGAGTTAATTGCAGACTTCCCATGGATTTCTATGAAATCAGGAAATTATTCTGAAGTGTAAAATGGTTTGGAAGGGTCCTTTCTTATGTTTTATCATCCTCTTATGCAATATGCCTTGGACAACCACAAACCATTTTTCAGTTTCAGCATCAAGGTTTAGAACTCACCATCAGAAGACTCGCTGAACGAACACTGGTCTTTGAAAGTTTGCTTTAATACTTATTAATTGTTCCAGAGTGTAATTTTTAGTCTGCCTAGAATGCCTGTACAGTAGTGGTTTATATGAATGATAAAAAGAGAGTGATGCAAAAAAATCTCATAAATACTTAAAGCTGTTAAGCACAGACAGGAATTTCTTATCTCCCTTTGAAAATCCTGGCTTTTTGATCAAATAGCTCGAATCACCTCTGTAACAGCACAGACTTTCTAGCAATTTAGATATACATTCTCCAGTGAACAGGCAGTCTTTTCATCCTAGACGTGTGCAGGACATAGTACAATGAGGCCCTAGGCTTTAATTTCTGCTAAATTCTATTCAGAGAAAATTATTATCAAAATCATGTGCAGTGCACTTCCAGGAACTTGAATGGGAGAGAATAGTAAATGTATAATAAAAGATGCGGCAATATGTTAAAACTGTTGTGCGTACTATCAAATCAAAGACCCCTGGCTTTTCTATATATACCCTAAAGAGGTGTCACTGCTGTTTCCAAGGTACTTGTGTCTTAAGTCCACAGCCGGGAGGCTTCTGGTGTGTTTTTCTGCAGTGAAGGAGAATTCAGGGAGCTCTTCCCAGCACCAAGAGAAGATCCCTTGGAAGACAATACCTCAGCACACTCCACCTCCATTTATCTTTTCATAGTTTCTGAGGCTGATGGAACTGTAAATGCATAAGGAGAACCTGTTTTCTCTGTGTTATTTCTGGCCCCAAGTAAATTCATCATAGCAATATAAAAGTTATGATAGGTATCTTTGAAGATTATTTCTTACTCAATTCCTCATCTTGTCAGTGGCTGAAAAGAACATAAAAATCCCCTTGAAATCTGCGTATAGCATTTCAGTTACCTTTGTCAAGATTGTTATATGCTTACAAGTGTGTTGAAATCTCAAAAAGAATGTTTCTTTATATTCATGTTATTAATAAGTGATACAGGTTTTTTCTCGAGTGCTAGCTCCATTTGTTGATTTTTACAAATTTTGAGAATAACAGAGGACTATTACCCTATAACATCACTAGAACTAGTACAAACAGCCCTAGAAGTAGGACAAAATATTTGCCCATCTGTGTTGAATACAAGAATATCACCTGTGTTGAGGACAAGAAATCCCTGAGGTTGACTGAACCTTGCTGTTTTCTGACCACCCAAACAACATATTTTTAGTTCAGAGAAGTTTCATTGTATATTAACTCAAAAAAGTTTATACTGGGAAATTCCCAGCAGAACTAGAAAGAGAAATTTTTGTAACAGGAATTTTTTTCCTTTCTCCCTGCAGCATTAAGACTGGAGACAGGTGTGCTCATCCCCTTAAACTTCATTTAAGATTTAATTTTTTTTATGTCTGAGTTAGTGACTACTGGATATTTCTCTCCAGGGAAGTTTTATAGAAGACTATTCTTCATTTTGTACCTACCAAACAATAGAAAGAAATCTCTTTTTTGTCTTCAATTTGAAAAACTTCTTGGTATGTCTTAGTTAAAATAGGAAAATGTCGGAATTATTTCTCTTCAGCTTGCGTAAATCTTCAACCTCTGTTCTGTTTCTCTTTTCTTTCTCTATGTCTTCCCAGAGCTTATTTCAGTGATACCATAAAACATTTTATTGTTCAGAAAGAGATGCTTTTACCAACAAGTTGTTTTAAACCTGTTCAGTGATGCACCAATTTAAGTGTGTGCAGTCTGGCCAGATTCATAACATTAAATTTTGTAGTTCCATTAAATCATACTCCATTCAAATGAGACTGAATTTTCATAGCAGTTTTAATCTGGAAATGTTAGAAGCAGCTAGCTGAGTGTTGGATGGGTTAAAGTGCATTTCAGAAGTGTTTTCAAATATTCTTTTCTGGAGATTTTTACTTCTTTCAGTGTTGTGGGTTGCCTCAGAAACTGATATATTCTTTAAGACAATAAAATCTCATTTAGGGGTTTTGAAAATAAAACTTCGTTTGGGGATTTGGTCAACTTTAGTTCATTGGATCTTTCATTTCAAGAGTGTTAAGAAATTTTAACATTTACCTGCTACTTTGTGATGAAAGATGTTATATTAGACAGCGATATAAAAAAAATCAGTGTTTACGGTAAAAATATGCCCTTCATTTTAGTTTTAAAGTCCTGTATTGCTGTAGGCCTTGGGAGAGTTGTTCACATTTTACAGTTCTGTGAACAAACCCAGAATGTCTCAACAGTTTAATCATAAAGATACCAATTCCCATTTCTTGGTGTAAGAATTGTCAGAGGCGCGTTGTGCGGCAGAAAAGCGGTGGTGTGCTTTCACTGCCATGAAGACGGCAAGAAGCCAGGGAAGGACCAGACAGAGTGACCAGATATCACTTTAATTGGAATTGGCTGGGAAAACATCGCTTTGCCACAAAGTGATTTCATGGAGACAGGACCTTTCTTGATAATTTAGGGTTTATAATAACAAACCTGCTTTCCACAGTTCAGTCATCCCATAACAAACAATGTGGGTGAGTGTTTTTTTGTCTGGTTGAGTGTGCAGGGGGTTTTTAGGTGTGTGTGAGGAACTGTTTGTGAAAGGGGTTTGTTTGTTTGTTTGTTTGTTTCTTTGGTTTTTGGTTGAAGTTTCTTGTTTGCTTTGGTTTTTTGGTGTTTATTTTTTAATTCTCCTTTCAGTACAACCAGCCAGAAATAATCTACAAAGTTTCAGGATTTGTTTTGTCAAATATTTCCAGGTTGTAGATTTTCAACAAGTGTCTCAAGGTTAAAAAAAAAAAAAAAAAAGAAAAAAGAAGAAAAAAAGAAAGAATCTTGTAGGATGTTTTCCTGGTTTTTTTGAACATTAGTCTTCTCATTTATATAAGAGGTTGTATCTTTTTTCTCTAGCACATGGTCAAGTACCAGGGCAGAGAGAGTAAAACTTGGAAATTCAATTTTAATCAAATTTTCAGTCAAGTTTATAGTCCCAAAATGGATATGTGTCAATCTTTGGTTAAATCTTTCAAAGAAATTACAGAGAAATTCAGCAGTATAGAAGAAAGTTGGCCTATTCAGTTTATAAATAGCCATGACACTGCAGCTGGCACAGTTTTGCAAACAAGATTCATGTTAATTAGATTAAAATGAAATTTTGTGTATATTGTTTACAGGCAAATAAAAAAAAAATCTTGTAGTTATCATGACATAAACATACATCTTTTATATTGCTAACATTTTTTCCTAAAAATATTAGGGGGTTTTGTTAGTTTGTTTTATTATTATTTATTATTTTGTTTTATTTTTTGTTCTCAGTTTCAAATTCAGGAGTACAAAGTAACATTGGGGTTAGAATCATTGATGATGGACATGCCAGTGGCAGGTGGGGTAAGAGTTATGTTAATGACTTCATTGACTTACAGACAAATAATGTCTTTTATTTTAATTTTGAATGGAAGATCAGAAAGGGAACATGTTTTGGCAAAACTTTATCAATTGGATATTTCTGTTGACCTTATTGTGTCTGTAAACTGTGAAGCCTATTATTATATTCTGAGGACAATTCTTAACCCTGTGGTTTTTAAATTAAGTAAACAAAACTCTCTATAGTTAAGAAGTTTATTTGAAAACCACAGAACTGGAAATTTTGGCTGTCCAGGCAGCCTCTCCAGCAACATTTCTGTGCTCTTCAGACCGAGTGCCCAAGATACTAATCTGACACAGAATTATAAGGAATCTCATGAATTTTATAAAGAGTTGCATAGGGAAATGAGAGTAAAGCATAGTTGAAAAATATGTAAAGTTTCTTTTCTTCTTGATATTTGGAAATTAAAGCAATATTAGCAAGTAGGTTTTATAAGGGATTACATTACATAAAAAAACCCCAAAAACATAGCTGCAGTTTATAAGCAAAAATTTGGAATTTTTGAATCAGTACTTTTAATTATTTATGAAATCAAAACAGGCTAGATTGATTTTTCAATAATGTATTATCTTACTTGCATACCAAGAAGAGGAAATGGACCATTCTGCTGCGAAGAAAGCCTGTATTCACTGTCTTAAACATAACCCCTTATGTTACTGAATTTTATTTAGCAACTTCCAAACATTTGTGCATGTGTATTGCATATAACAAATGTGGACATTAAAAGTATTTTGTTATGTTAAAGTTTTTCTTTCTCTTTTCTCCAGTAACTGACAGCTCTGCAATGCATGAGATCGGACACGATCTTATAGAACGCAGCTGTCACATCATACTAATCAGGTTGACTGCTGTAAATCTGTACATTCATAATGCTGCATTTAACTTTTATTTCTAGTTCATCATATAGTAATATAGAAAAACAAAATAATATCTTTAATTGCATACAGTTTTACTTATGGATTGAATATTCTTAAGAGATGAATTGTAGAACAGAACTCTGGATCCCAATATCATAAGTATCCAAAGCCAGTTTTGGCCTCCATTAAATCATAAACAGCTTCTAATGTAGTGGAATATAAAGAAATGTGGCTTGCACTTTTCATTCTTTACTCTTGAGCTCTATTTGAGTTTCCACAATCTGCTATAGAAATCTAATGTGATGTGAGAGCCTCCGTCTCTTGCTGTGCCCTAGGAGACCACAGGTGTGCTAAGAGTGTGTTTGCCATAGATAAGCCTGTTCGTTATGGTTTGAGAGGACTTCATTTCAGGGAATTTAAGACTAAATTAGGCAGGTAGATTAGACTAGGGCTAAATCAGGAGCCTGACTTCAGCTGTAGCAGGTTGATCAGGTTACTGCTGTGGTTATTACACAAGAACACAAGGTCACCTCATTTTAAAATCAGTGCTCATGTTAGCTGGCATAATTTTTAATCTGAATTTACCTTTTGCCATATTAACCATAGTCATCAAACTTTCAAATTATTAAAACTAAACAACACACATATCTTCTTGTTCACAAATTTGTGAGATAAGTGAAACCCTGAGGAACCATGTTTTCTCTATTTGCTTTGTTTTACTTTTCATTAAAATTTTGTGATATATATAGCTTAAATTGCAGAAATCTATATTGGTTCTAGGTCTAAGCTTCCCCACTATCATTGCTTTCTTCTAAAATATTTTTATTTGTTATATTGCAAAAGAATTTGCTAAAAAGAAATGCCTATGCTGTTAAATGGCATTAAGACCTGCAGGTCCTGCTCCCAAGAGTAAATTCTATGGACCTAGAGATATTCAACAGAATTTAGGATTTACAGTCAAAGCTGAGTTATTCTAACTTTTGTCTCTGCAGAACCTTCCAAAATGCTGCAACTTTAAGACATTCATTTGAAATAAGAAATGGGGCATATTAAGATTCCTTAGAAGAGATTTTCACCTTGGTCTTGTGGTAGAATTCCATCCTCTTTTATTGATGTACCAGAAGGGACGTACGTTAATCTTGTCTTATCCTCTGTGTGAAAAAATGACTTATTAAAGAAACCCAAAGTACACAGTTTTAGGACATCCTATATGATTATGGTAATTCTGGAAGCCATCCCACACATTTGCACATACGGAAATAGACAACCAAAACAAAAAATTGAGTTCTTTATTTGTTCTGTAGTACACTATTATTTACATTATTGCAATTGTATAATAGAAACAATTATTTTCTGTGTTATTTTTAAAAAAAAAATGTGAGGTTATACTTGGGAAAGAAACTTCCATGCCATTAAAATATTTAGATGACCTCTGCACAAGGAAAATTGACAAATAGCTGACTAGACAACAATGAAAAAGTAAGTATAAAAATTGGTATATAACTTATGTATTTCTAGAAATGGTGATAGTAACATCTTTTTACTTATAATCTAACTGGTTATATAGTTTAGATGATATTTTATCTAATCTTTAAGTACCTTCCTAGGTTTATTTGTTCAGAAACCGTTTTAAACCCTTACAAGATTTAGAATGTCTTTTCATAAATAAATGAATATCTGAAATGTTTCTAGAGAGTATATAATGTTTAATCTCTCATATGAATTGTCAGTGACCTTCACACATGGTCTATTTTTCTGCACTTCAGCTTAAAATCCAAATGTCAAATTCTGGAGTAGTTTCTGAGTTACTTCAGTTGGAGAATGCTAAGAAGCTGAAATGATTTATTTATAAACTGTAGAAATATTATTCATCAGAATGGTGAGTTTTTTGTCAACCATATGTAGGTTTATATTTTCCTAAGTTATTTTTTGGCCTCTAATATTTTTCTAAATTACTTTACTCTCAGCAACCCAAAGGCAAGGTTACATTTCAAATGTGCTGAAAAGGAGAAAGCAGTATATTATATGCAAGTTCTTGAGATCTGTACAATCAGTGCAGTGAATGCTCTTTTCAGTCTACCACATGTTACTTACTGGTTCTAAGAAAAACTATGCCTTTTGTCCACTTTTGTCCACTATATATGGCTAAAGAGTCAATTTGCAGCCATAGAGCTCGAGTGATTTAGATCAGCTTCAACTCCATCCATATCGATAGAATCACAGAATGGTTTGGGCTGGAAGGGACCTTAAAGAGCATCTTGTTACAACTGCCCTACCCTGGGCAGGGACACCTTCCACTAGACCAGGTTGCTCAGGGCTCCATCTACCCTGGCCTTAAACACTTCCAGGCATGGGGCTTCCATTTTTCTGTACAACCTGTGCCAGTGTCTCATCACTCTCACAGTAAAGAATTTTTTCCTAATACCTAGTCTAAATCTACTCTCTTTGAAGATATTTCCCCTTGTCTTGTCACTGCAAATTCTTGTAAATTATCCCTCTCTGTTACCTATTTAGATTTAGGAGAAATATAACAAGTTTTCAAGGCCCATGTAATTCGACTGATCATTAAATCCATACCTCCTATTAAAACTACTTGCAAGCTCTCCATTCTCTTTTTTTTTTATCTCATAGAGTCTAGTATTCTCATGAAGTAAACCCATTCACTGATGTTTTAATGCACAGTATCAAAGCTTTATTTTTATTTTTTTTAATTACCTGGCTCTAAACACATAGATAGTCACTGCATAAATAGTTTGGAGGTGAAAAGTAGCTAAGAATCAACTGGTTAGTCTTTCCATTTGACTCTCTTCTCACCTCTTATTTAATTCTCAGCTATATTTTCATCCCTCCTTATTCAATGTGTCTGTCTCACTCCGCGTCTGAATTTCACACAGCATTTGTTGTCTCCTCCTTTCTGCCTCCAGCAGTATCTGGAGTGTCTCTGAGACAGTATTTACTGCTAAGGCAGAGAAATTATAATGACTGTAGAGCACTTTGGAGAGAGTCAGTGTCTATTCATTAATATGATGACAAGATTCACATATAAACAAAATAAATAACCATACAGCATAATTCTGAAGAGTTTTCACTCCTATCTGAATAGTCTACCCATGAGGACTTGCAGTCAGCCTTTATTCTGAAACAGCTCTAATCCTGCAGGATTGTTAGCGCAGGCGTGTCCTTGAGGGAATACAATTCTCTTCAAGGACCAGCAGAGCAATCCTGCCGCTTTCCAGCTGCACTTACAAGTGATGATACGCCTGGCCCTCAGCTGCCTCCAGGCAGCTTGTCTCTGGCCCAGATTTTCTAGGGCTCTCACCTCAGAGGGTGCATTTTGGGGCAGTGGTTTTGAGTTGTCTTCACGCTGTGTCCATGGAACTGGACCATTAAAGAGAGATCCTTGGAAACAAGCACTAGGGACCATAAATCATGAACACTGATGTGACTCTGCAGGAGCCAGGCTGCATCCAGCAGTACAGATGCAAGCCGCCAACAAGTGGAAAATCCTTTTCTCCAGGCTAAGCACCTTCAGGTCCCTCAGATGCTCCTCATCAGACTTGTGCTCCAGACCCTTCCCCATCTCTGTTGCCCTTCTCTGGACATGCTCCAACTATTCAATGTTCCTCTTTTAGTGAGAGGCCCAAAACAGAGCACAGAATTTAATGTGCAGCTTCACCAGAGCCAAGTACAGGGGGAAAATTACTTCCCTGGTCCTGCGGGCCACACTATTGCTGACACAGGCCAGGATGCCATTGGCCTTCTTGGACAGCTGGGCACAGCTGGAGGTCATTGGTGAATATCAACATGTGTTCTTGATCACTTCATTACACAGGAAAATAGCTACAAGGTAAAGACGGCTTCAAAGCCTGTGTAAAATAACCTGACCAAGTGTGACTTTTGGAGGTCTATAACCTACATTTTAGAGTGAACAATTTGAGTTGTTCACCTTCTCAGACTCTTGGGTTTTTAGACTGTGGACTTCTTCTGCTGATATCTTATCAGACCATTTTGCTTCCTCAATGATTACTGATCAAGGCCAATTAGAAAGACAGTGCTGTGGCTACGTCCTTAATATGGCTGATCAGAGCTACAGACTGTTAAGGTGACTGTTAAGTGTAATGAGTGACTATTAATTTACTTCTGGTCTCAGAGTGCTAATTTTGTCTTGAATTGTTCCCTACCAGTCTTTTGTCAGTAATATTGTTTACCAAGTTTCTGTTTTTATTAGAAAACAAATTATTTTGGATTTTTTCAAGATTATCTTATTCTATATTTTTTTAAATCCATCCTGTGATCTAATACAATGATTCCAAATGTTTGAACACATCATCATTATGAGGTCATTAGCCAGAAATTTATGCTAATTAGCAAGCCAGTTAATAAAGCTTTGCTTTTCATATTGCAATATTTCTGAAAAGATAGATTGAAACAGTTGACAGATATTATACTGATTGATGATTCCCCACGTTTACCAGTTTCTGCTGTAAATGTCTGTGGTAGGTTGTCCTTGTTTGGCTTCCAGATGCCCACCCATCTGTTCTTGGACTCCCCCTCCCCAACAGGACAAGGGGGAGAAACATAGATGGAAAAGTCCATGGCCTATAATGAAGGAGAGTTCACTTGCCAGTTACTTCCATAGGCAAAACAGACTCAGGGGAAAATAATTTAATTTATTGAAAACTAAAATGGATTTAGGTGGTAAGAAAAAAAAAACAAAAAAACAGCACCTTCCTTCCTCCTCCCTTTTCCCAGCCTCAACGTCACTTCTTCATCCTGAAGTCCTCTACCTCCTCAGTCCTGAGCAGTGTATGGGATGGGAAATGTGGGGTTGTGGTCAGTCTGTGACAGCTCCTTCCTACTTTTTCTTCTCCCTCATGCTTTTCCCCTGCTTCAGCGTGAGACCTCCAGTTCACAGGCTGCAGTCCTTTAGGATAAACCTGCTCCAGGGCAATCTCTCCATAAGCTGCAGTTCATTTATGACTTATCCCCCTGCTCCGGTGTGCCGTCCTTCTCCAGCAACAATGGGAGTGCCGTCTTTACTGTGGACCAGGGCTTTGAGGAGAAAAGCAGTTTCAACACTCAAGTCTAAGCGTTACCCAGAATTGGATGAGGACCTGACCAGGATGAACAAGACTCTCTCCTTACATTTGTAGTTTGACAATGAATTAACAGTCGTAACAGGCTGGTGTTAGATTACCAATCATCTCTCCAGAAGTATAATTTTCTAATTCAGTTGTTTTTTCTGTGGTACTAAAAAGAACCAAAAATTGTTCTGACTGGACCAACACTTGAGAAATTTGCAGTCAGAAATATATTACAGAGAAATGCTTGAGCAATTTTTACCAGCTCAAAGTCCTTGGCACATGTTAAAAATCATACAGAAGTGAGAAGGCAAGTGACCTCAGGAAGTCCTCTAGTCCCGTGTCCTGCATCCCACCAAGGAATAAGTGTCTCCCTGACTTGTAAGGCCTGCAGTGGTGGAGGCCTGACAAGGTCCTAAACTCTGTGACCTCCAGCAGAAAGGATAACTGTCCCTTCTTTCATGGTGACATCGTGCCACCAATGAAGCTACAAGATACTGCTATCACCAGCTCATTGCCTTTGTCATAAACACTTGTCTTGTTACAAGGGTCATTCTGAGAGTAACCTATTTTTCCTACTAATAAATCATAAGGTGAATATTTGGAAGAGTCACTACAGCTACAGTATCTTGTCAGTTATGTTGATATTTTTGCAAGAATTATATAAATTGGTCTTATATTTCATTAATAAACAGACACTGGGGAAAAACAACATGTAAGTGACTTAGCAATTTGACTTAAACATGACATTGTACAGTGGGTGTAGGCTTTGCATGAAATTGATGCAGGTGCAAGTGGAATAAAACACATACAGATATCTGGTGACCACTATCAATGACCAAATAAATTTTAATATTCATAAAATATGAAAAAGTTAGAGATTTTCAATCTGAAAAATTCAGAGCAGGATTATTTTTTGCAATTCAAGTGCAATATTCTCCACTTTCATTTGTCTGTTTGCTATTTCTCTTTTCTGAGTTCCTTGTCCACTCTTTTTTTTTTTTTT
>VWZG01001687.1:168971-219373 GCA_013396735.1 Grallaria varia
TTTTTTTTGGTCAGACTTATAAATTGGATCTTGATTTCCTCTCTCCACCCTTGCTTGAGCTGGTTCCAAATGAAAAAATCCCTAATCAGGCACCAATTATCAGCTTATTGATGCTCCTGCAACAGCCCACACAGAATAGAGTTCCTAGTCAAGGAACTGCAGAAAGTTCTAACACAACTGCACACCAAAAGTAATATTGCTTACATTGTCTGGTCTGAAGTGTGACTGTGCTTGACCTGAATACAAGAGACTTGACCGGAATTATAATGTTATATTTTAGCATAAATAAATTTGAAATGGTCTTGTCTGGTACACTGAAATTATATAGCTGCTTTTATACCTGCCACACCAAATGAAATTGTAAAATTTCTTTGGCTATCAGGAAACTGCAGCTCACAAATACCTGAATAATGCCTTTAGAATATCAGGAAAATATGGTTTATCAGTTTAAGTAAAATCTTTATAATTTTTTCCAGTTTGAATTTTTTCTCCCTGTATGAATTCGCACATTTCCTTATTGCATACCAATAACATGGTATATAAAGGTGACAATCAGATCCAGTGACCTCATAATACCAGAGTGAATTGCAGATGATATTTGAAGAGGTTTATCTTGAATTTCATGGGTAAAACCTGCTCCAGGGGGAAATGGGTGACTTTGATACACTAGGAAGAAGCTTCATAAGGTCCCAATCAGTCTAGCATATATTGTGTTAGAATGAAGTAAGGTCTTTTATCCTAGATTTCTTTTATCCTGGATTATGATGCTTCTCAATAAAGCAAAACCAAGATGATTGTTGATCTTTACTTAACAGAGTTAATGAAAGTAAAGCTGATAACTATTTGCTGAAATAGTCCCCCAAAGGTACATTGCTGTATTCCTTGCCCATTGGTAGCTCATACTGCCTCAGTGCTTCCGAAGGTTTTATGGCTAATGATACAGGAAAGTTGCAGCTAAATTTATATTTATGTGGAGACCATCAGTGATATATATTATTGTGATCATTTGGCATATGTATGAGACATAAGTACTTTGGATCAAGAATTATGTGTCTCTTTTATTACAACTATTAGAACATAAATTGTGCACAAACTAGCTCTCATCTTGGTTAATGGCAGTGCTATTGCACGATGTAACACAATGAATAGGAGATTATAAGGGTCAATAGAAATCTGTGGCATTTCAGTGTCACTCACCACAGCAATATTTGGCAGGATTCCTTTAATATTATTTCTTGTGTTCTGGACCTTCGCATGTTGCAAGCCTGGAGCACATTTTGTGAACTTAATCCAGTAAGAGAGGTAAAATATAGTTGAAAGAATAGGATTTTGATACCCCTTAATGGGTATCAATGATAATTAAAAATTGAAAATATTAAGACTGGAACGCTGACTGACTCAATATAAGCTGTTGGAAGTTTGCTTTATTAAAATGCAAATGTTCTCTGAAAAATTATAAGACCAAAAATGAGGATTTTGTTGGTAAAAACAATCCTAAAGTTTTCTCCTTGTCTTCTGAAAAAATCTAAAATGTGTTTAATAGTCAATAAATGTGCCTATTTGAAAAGGTGGGTGTAAGAATGAGATTGATTGATTGATTGATTGATTGATTGATTGATTGATTGATTGATTATACAGAAATTATGTGTAGTTGTTGGAAAATAATGACCCCACAAAGTGACAGAAAGATTTCACTGGTTGTGAGGAAAGAATTTAAGTGGCATAAAAGGAGAACAAGCAAGGAAAAGTAGGGGGTTTTTTTCTATTGTTGATTCCAATTGAATCCTCTAAGTTTCTTCAGCAGTAGGAATAAATACTTGAAAATAAAGATGAACGTACCACAGCCAGGATTAAGAGTGAAGCCAAAATGTCTCAAATCCCTTCTAAGATCAAACCAATAGAAGTTCACTGTGATTTGCAGCAACAAAACTGATGAGGTTGACAGTTCTTCATCAAAAACATAACATAAAATACAATTTGCAACAGGTAAAGTATTTTGTTTAGAAACAGCTAAAATTGGCTTTGTTAGAAATACTTTCCAATACCCTGCGCACAATATTACAACTTCCCCTGTGAAGGCAGAATTATTGTACAGGATTAAAAGGAAGCATTTCTTTCTCTTGATGTACCATATAAGAGTTTTTTTAAGTATAATTTTCTGCTGTCTGATTAATTATTTTCAGATGTCTTCACAGGACAAAGCAATTATAATAATAGATGGTGTAATTACATGTTCAGTGACTATATAATAACATTGCAGCTTAGACAAATTCAAGCTATATACAGCTCCTACTCTGTGAATGTTATTAAATTGAGTTGCTTTTCTGCTGGAAATTCCTAGCTTGCTGATTCCAAATGTGTAAAATTCTCAAATATTAACTCATCCTAAGTTGTATTATTATTAATATCAATGAGATACTAAAATATCTCGTTGTTTGATATTGGTCAGTCTTTTTGAAGTTGCATCTATGATTATGATCTTACAGTGATCTCTGGATCTGTTATATCTAACCAATACAACCGTTTTAAAAAAAGTAATTAATCAGCTCTCCAGAAAAACTCTACACCAGGGTAGATGGGAATGGCAAATCTTAAATTAGGCAATATAAAACCAAGAAAATATTCCAAAGCCAATTGTCATCTTGTATAAATCTATATGACTTAAATTTTTAATACGCCTGAATGTTCCACAGAATGTTGTTTTTTTTTTTTTAAAGTGGGAAATTCAGTATTCTTCATAATGATACTTAAAATCTAAAAATCTGTTTTAAGGAAATAACCAAAAAGATGAATTGCCAATATTTGCCAAATACTAGTGTAAAAATGGCTGAGGTAATCTCTTATTATTGTAAAACTGTATGGAACTGTACATAAATGGAAAGTAATGTCTGTGTCCTTAAATGTTCCTTAAAATCCACAATTATAGTAAGAAGAAGCAAATTTTGCTTTGTTTAAAAATAGTACAGATGCAATAGATCTTCTTTAGTGTCTAAGTGATATTAAAAGTAAACTAACACAGTCAACAACAGTCTTTATCCATGAACAGACATTCTAAGAATATTTCAAAAAGCAGAAAATTCCAGGTCTAAGCATTCCCTCCAAAAAATTTCTCTTCTGTTGTATAAATAAAATTAAGAACTGTAAGTATTGTTATGAGTTGACAGCACTTCTCTACTGTAAAGATGTCATATGTATATGCACTCTATTAATATGATCTATCTTTATATTACGTTGGGAATTCTTCCCTGGATTTTGCAGGATCTCGCATCAGGTTTGCATTCTCTTTTCAGCATCTTTGCTTTAGAAAACCTTTCTCATTGTTAATCCAAAATACGCATCTTTATCCCAATCCCAATCCCAAAATGGCAGCTTCAAATTGCACTAAGAGCTCTCAGATAAGACGATAGACAAAAGCTTAAATTATAAATAGGTGAAAGTAATGCATAGTGTGCATATTCCACCTTCCCTAATACACATTTAGTACTGTAAGTAGCTATTAGCTTCAGTTCCCCATTTGTTAATAGGCTGTCTTGTCTGAACATGAGGAAAGCATTTTCTAGGATATTTACCTGTAAGCAAAAGATCTATTGGGTATTCATGTATATTTTATTTAAACAATTCACTAATAACAGTTTCCTGGCCATGAAAAATAAATTTAAAAAAATTTATTCAGTAAAAAAATACAAAAATGTGTAAGTAAATAAAATTAATGTTTCTCACACCTTTCGAGATGATCTTTTATATCGTCTCAATTTTTGTATGCAGACTCTAAAATACAAAACTGCCTCAATACCAATATAGTGAACAAGCAGTAGATAAGTAAGCTCTAAAATACTAATTTATAATTACGAGGTACAGTGTGCAATCATTTTGTTCATAACAAAATACATCTTTCTCTTTTTCACCTAATTTAGATCTCTAAAGTAAAAAAAAAAAGGTGCTAAATGGAAAGCATTCTAGCTCCATAGACTAACTATAACCTCTATGAAGTGCCTTATCATTTTAACTAGTGTTTTTTCTCTGCAATTTGCTGTGCTTTAATGCAGCAATATGGACAGGTCTTCCAGTTTTAGTTGTCATATGACATATGTCATATGTCAGTCATATGAGTTTTTCTGACAATACAGAAAATAAAGTGTGGCTGAGACAAGCAAATGTTTCTGAGTATCTGAGACATGCAATGACAACAGAGTGATTGAAAGAAAGATTATGCTGTGAGGCATGGTCAGTGGGGTCAGCTGAAATATATATATATCTAAAACAGCCTGTTAAAATAAGGCTGGTGTTTGGAAAGCAAGAAGTAACTCAGAGAAAAGACGGATTGCCTTATTTTGTCAATATTAGAAACATGAAAGTGGAATTTTTTTGGTGGCAAATCAGACGCAATGCAACGAAGCTGAAGCTCCTTCTTTGGTTACGATGCACTCCACCTTTTTACCTTTTTACTTTCTAAGTAAAATAAAAATGCTGTGAGTGCAGATTAGATATTGATTACTGAAATAGTTTGAGTTAAAATGTTTTATTTGCTGCTAGAACAGCAAATCCAGGATTTTTTATTTCTCTAAAATTGTCTAGTTTCAGGCGGACTGTCTAGTCCTGAACTATCTTGACGAGTTGTAGTAATCCATTACCTGTCTCTAACAAATGAAGAAAATCTTAATTAATTTTCTTGTTACTATTCTTTTAGTCAGAAAATGTGAGATATTGAACAACCAACAATCTTACTAAAGGCTCTAGGAGTAAAATACCTCAGCTGCATCTGTGTGTCAGTCTGTCTGTGCAGATCTACAAGAGCAGAACACACTCATCAAAATTAGAAAAGTTGTTGCTTTATTTCACAAATTCTTTCTATTTTGTGTCCATCGCACTCATTGTTGACCCTTATTTTAACATAAAGTCTTGCAAGTCTTTGTCTTAATAGCAAGTGGGAGTACCACAAACAGAGTCAAAAAGAAATACGCAGAAGTTAGATTTATAATAATGAAATAAGCTCCTTGACTTAGAGAAGTGTTAGGAAAAGTACATCTAACACATTATGTATCAATAGATACATTGATTGGTACAAATTTCAATTAAGTCTAATTTTTAATTTTTTGTATTATATCAGATTCTTACTGAATTTTTACTGACATAACTCACTGAATCTATCCTCATGCAGAATCTACAGGAATTTTTCTGTAGTAAGTTTCATCAGATAGGAGCAGTTACAGATATGATTATCAGACTAAGGGACTAATTGGTTAAGATTCTTCTTACAAATCAATGCCTTTTGCAAGACAATTTTTTGACAGGATTTTTTTTTTTTTAATGGAAGTAACTTTACAGAATTTCAAAGAAGTCTTATAATGAGGACTGCTAGTTAATTAATATGAAATTTTTAATAAAAAAAGGATTTTCATGTGACATTTAGGATGAGTTTCCCTGATAGAGTTTCATGGATAATTGTAGGGCTTATTTTCTGCTGCAAAAAACAACTTCATGTTTGTATACACTTTAGAGATCTCAATATCTCTTTAATCTATTGGCAGTCTTAACGAGTAATATGGGTGTTGTGAAAAAAATACCACTGACAAAACTATGAGAATATGGGAATTTAGTTTGACTGTTTTATAAATCAAGTTAAATATATCAGCTTTGGATTATATAGTTTAAAGAAAATTGAGAAATGCAAATAAATAAATGTGAGAGTGAGAAATAAAGTAATTAAAAGCCATTTCACAGTAAACCAATTTAGACAATGTAATGTAACCATTATTCAATATAACTGAGAACATCATGAAGAATTTTCATTGAAGTAGCATTGTTAAGATATGTTGTGTGGGAATGTATTTATGTTTAATGTGTTATGTAAAAGCAGTAGATTGAAGCCCTTAAAAAACATGGCATGGCAGGGATTTGTTAACACTGTTTCACTAATCCCAATAGGAATTTTAATTTACAGATATTCTGAAAAAATAGCCTTGGAAAATATTATCACAGAATTATAGAATGGCCCAGGTTGGAAGAGACCTTAAAGAACACCATGTTCCAACACCCCTGCCATGGGCAGGGTCACCTTCCATTAGACCAGGTTGCTCAGAGCTCCAACCAGCCCGGCCTTGAACACTCCCAGACATGGGGAATCCACAGTTTCTCTAGGCAACCTGTGGCAAGGCCTCAATACCCTTACAGGGAATAATTTTTTTCTAATATCTAATCGAAACCTATTACTTTTCAGTTCAAAGTCATTCCCCCTTGTTCTGACACTCCATGCCCTTGCAAATAGCCTCCCTCCATCTTTCCTGTAGGCTCCCTGCAGGTACTGCAAAGCTACAATTAGAACAACCCACAGCCTTCTCCAGGCTGAACAATTCCAGTTGTCTCAGCCTTTCCTCATGGCAGAGGTGGTCCATCCCTCTGATCACCTTGGTGGCCTCCTCTGGTCCATGTCCCTCCTGTGCTGGGACCCCAGGGCTGGAGGCAGCACTGCAGGTGGGGTCTCAGCAGAGCGGAGCAGAGATGCAGCCCAGGACATGGGGGGTTCTGGGCTCCCAGGGCACATGGCCAGGGCATGTCCAGCCTCTCATCCAGCAGCACCCCCAAGTCCTTGGCAGGGCTGGTCTCGATCTGTTCATCTCCCAGCCTGGATTGGTACCGGTGGTTGCCCTGACTGAGGTGCAGCACCAGCACTTGGCCTTGTTAAACCTCATGAAATTCCCGTGGGATCACTTCTCAAGCTTGTCCAGATCCCTCGTGATGGCATCCAACAAAAGGGTAGAAAATATCGTGCACTTAAATCCTATGTATGACAATATTGAATAAATAAGATTTCACATCTTACAGGTTCAGAAACATAAGTTCTAGTTTTGCTGCACATCACTATTAGAGACCAGCCCTACTTTCGGGTGCCTGGTAAATCCAGCTCAGACCCACTCAGGCCAGGAGCAGCCCGACCCCTGGGACCTGAAAGAGCCCAACACCTGTCCCCATCAGTAGTAAATGTAATCATGTTTACTGGGCCAAAAATAGCAAAGCTGATATGACTTCAGCTAATTAGACTTCACACCATCTTTGATCTATGGAATTAATTATTATCAAGAGTATGTGTTTAGCTTGTTCTAAATGACTTTAATTAGTCCAAACATTTGAAAAGATTTAAAACTTTTGATTAATAGAAAATATTGAATAACTATTTTTACATTTTTGTTGAGAGGAAGCTGGAAAAGCAATTTACATATTCATCTAGACTTGTAGCTTTACAGCCTCATTTAAATTTTTACTCAGAAATTACAGGTTGACCCCTATTTATTTATTTCGAAGCATGTTTGAGGATGATGATAAGAAGAGGGTAAAGGTACAAAACTGAAGCATCCAAATGGTGAAAGTTAGATTTGTTATTAATTACATCTCCTGGGACATGCATATACTATGCAGATAAGAGTTGTTTAAATGTTTTATATACAACATTTGTCAGCATAAATCTACTTTATTACTGATTCTTGCTCCAAGGGTTTTATTTAGGGTCAAACATATTTTAATATAGGTTTCATTCCTAAAAAAAACCAGAACATATACATGTAGTTCCTGACATTAAAGGATTTGAATCCATACTACAGTTTTACTTTCCTAATTACTATATCAGCCAAATATTTTATCAGAATTTTGCACAGTCTCCGGCTGAATTTTTTGGAATGCCATCTTCTGAAGGCAAATTGGATAAGAAACTAGCAAAAGGCAAATACTGCAATAACTTTCACACTAGAACAGTGTGTTTTCAGCTACATTATATTGGCTTTGTGTGCATTCTATATTCTTAGTCATATTTCTAATTTCATTCATTTGTGCTATCACTTTTCTGTTTACCTTGTTAATACTGCAACTGCATGAAAGAAAAATATAAAAAAATATTTTCTCATATATTTTTCCTTGTTTAGAGAAAATAAGCAACAATTTGCTGGTAACAAAATGACTGGGTTAGCTACAAACATACAGAACAGATAGTACCAATTCTGCTCTCAGTCTGGAAAGCCGTTAATTAAAAGGGAAATATTATCAGAGTACTCCAAACTTGTTCTTTTTAAAGTCTGTTGCATCATTGAAAATATTAAAAGATATGCTTGATTGTCTTCTCTCAAATCTAAGGAGTACTAGAATAAGGAGAGTGGATGTTTCCTCATAATTTTTTCTATTTTCTTTCTGTTCATTATTTGGGCATTTTTTTATGTGTGGGTTTTTGTCGTTGTTAGTTTCTTTGTTTTTTGTTGTTGAAGTCACCCGCCTTTGCAGATGAGAAAATCTCCTGATCTACAGATGATCTCTCCAGAGATATTAAGAGATGTTGATGGCAACAAATGCTTGCAGGTGAGGACACAGTGTGATGTTTGAAGAAATTGTAAAATGGATTGGTCTTCCTATCTAATTTCTCTTCTGAATCCATCCAGGTTAAAATGAGACTTAGCTGGACCAAAAGACAGTGGAGTTAGGGATTGTTGTTTTGTGGTGGTTTTTTGTTTGCTTTTTTTTTTTTTTTCAAATGTACAATGTAGCTGATATGTGTTTTTTTAGAGAAATAGAAAATTGTCTTCTGTGTTTCTATGTACTTTCAATGCACTTGTTTTCTCAGGTGCCCACAGCTTCCAGTTTGGCTGGAAAGAGTCCCAGAGGGAAAGGACCTGGTCGACAGCAGCTGAACAAGAACTACTGTGTGCTCAGGTGACCGAAAAGGCCAATGGCATCCTGGCCTGTACCAGCAATAATGTGGCCAGCAGGACCAGGCCAATGATTGTCCCCTGTACTTGGCACTGGTGAGGCCGCACCTCGAGTTCAGTGTGCAGTTCTGGGCCCTCACTGCAAGAAAGACTTCAAGGGGCTGGAGAGTGTCCAGAGAAGGGCAACACAGACGGTGAAGGGTCTGGAACACAAGTCCTATGAGGAGCGGCTGATGAGGAGTGGTTTTTCAGCCTGGAGAAAAGGAGGCTGAGGGGAGACCTTATCACTCTCTACAAGCACCTGACAGGAGGGTGTACCCAGGTGGGGGTCAGGCTTTGCTCCCAGGGAACAAGTGGCAGGACAAGAGGACACAGCCTCAAGCTGTGTCAGGACAGATTCAGGTTGGACATCAGGAGGAATTTCTCCATGGAAAGGGTTGTCAAGCATTGGAATGGACTGCCCAGGGAGCTTATGGAGTCGAAAACCCTGGAGGTTCTCAAGAAATGACTGGATATGGAACTTACTGATCAGATGGTGATCAGTCAAAGGTTTAACTTGATGATTTTGGAGGTCTTTTCCAACCTCATTGACTCTATGTTTCTATTATTCTATGACTGGGAAAACCAAATTCTCCTGCAGTGGTGAGACAGTAATCTGCCTTATTATTTTCATACACTTTCTTTACTTTACACAAGTGAGCTTATGTGACAGACAATTTCTGAATTTCTTACAGTATAGTTTTCTCTGTACATACTTGTTTTATCCTAAATGTTTGAGAGATTTGCCTCTTAAAAAGCGAGGAGGAAGTGCTCTCGGAGTGACAGGTGATTTCTAAGGCACCATGACAGGCAGCCAGAATCCTGCATCATAGAGGCAGAGGAAATGAGCTGGTGTGGGAACAGCTGCGCTGTCTCCAAACATGATATATCTGAAATGGTTAGCTGAGGCATGTTCAGCACTCTTCTGCACGGTGAAAGTGAGATAAAACAAGCCTGACCTGGGGACGCTTTACGCTGGGGGAGAGAAATTCTGTCTTCATCAGAGTCAAGACTGAACCGTGTGTCTAAAGTTCCGCTCGGCACTTCTGCAACCTGACAGGATGATATATTCAAAGTTTTTCATGCTGCTAAGTAGTTTAACCTTACTGAGTTGGTGAGCAACTCTGCTGCAACTCATGTTAATTATATATCCATATGTTGAGACAATTTTAAAATGGTTATTATGGTTTATTTCTCACTGTGCCATGCATTTGTCTTTAAAATGTTGTGCAAACTCCTGAAGAAATGCAAGAGCCTGTAACCTTTTCATAGTTCAATTAAAACAAAATACTGTATGTAGGATACATTTGATAATGCTGCTGTGAGGAAAGTTTTTGGTACTCCTTACATCCTTCACTATGAAAGGTTTGTGTGTAACTTTATCACAGGAAAGTTAAGATTATGGTCTGAAAGTGCACCTTGCAGATAATCCAGGAACATTTGTTCATCATTCTAGGGCATTTGGAATAATGAATTCCATAGAAAAACCTATGTATTTCCTCCTGTTAGATATTTATTTATTTACCTGGCCCTTCGTATGACATTTAGCATGTATTTCTTAAAGTAGTCAGAGAGGAGCGTAGTTTATTCAACCCACTGAAGATGTTGTTCAACAACTTTCAGTGTAAATGTTGTAGCTTAATATGAAGAAACTGTATTAATTTAGACAAGTATTTATAGTCTACAGTTTATTTTCAAAACAACACCATAACACAAGGAAGCACTAGTCATCTTAATTTTATATTTGGAAACTAAGCTACAGAGAATTAGATAGAATAATGATTATTTATATACTCTGCATCCAGAAGTCACTGGATAAAAGCCATATTTGGATCCAGGATTATGATCATTCACAGGAGTGTAAACTCTGGGGGGTGGAACTGTGCTTTCTGTTGCCCACTGCGTAGGGAAATTATTTATGATGTCTTGTTAATTTCATGATTAGGACATCGTCCATGGGACTGAGATACAGGGTTGATCTGGAAGAACAATCTGAACTCAGATCCACTACTTAGAAGAGTCAACAAATACTTCTTGGATTTCTAAAACAAATTTTTTTCAAGGAAAAAGAAAAAAGCAACCCTCCAACTTTAATGATAATATTTTCAGGTGTAGTAGATCATTTCTCGCAAATCTATTTTTTCGTTCAGAAAGGGTGTTTTTGCTCAAATATTTTTATCTACAACTAGATCAGCATGTGCATATAGCACAGAAAATTAATAGTAACTTCCCCACTGAAGTCCCTTACAATTGACTTCGATAGGCGCTGGGTTTCATGCAAACATTGGCAATGTCTTTGGGGTTTATAACTTGATTTTGATCCTTTGGTCTATTTTAATTATTAGGTCTCTTTTAGAGGTTTAAAGGATAGCTTTTCCTCCAAGTTGAGTGTAAATCATAACATATTCTCTGGATCATCCAACTCCAGGCAACATACTGGAAGCTTAATGCAACCCATAAAAGTTTTGCCTTGCTTGAAAGTACTCTTTTGCTGTCTTCTCATTTTTATTGCCTTCAAACCCTAAATTTATTATTTTAGTGGGTACTCTCTTGCATTTTAAATTTCACTGAATCTGCTCCCATGCTTTTTATCCACATCAAAAATATTAGTTAAACTTGCTGCTACAGGTCATACTTCCTCTGACTTAAACTCATTTTGGAACTTATCTTTTTTTTGTTTTCTTTCCTTTCTTTGGCCTGTAATATTTTTAAGTTGTTATGCACATTTTCATGTGCATCAAACTCTCTACTTTACTGTTGCCAATATTCAATCCTTTCTTATGAGTCAGAAGATTATAACACAAAGGCCGTCCACTTAATGGATAAAACATTCATATTTTTCTCAGAATTCAAATGAACTTTCATTCCATATATTAATGCATTACAGTGAATAATTTGCACTTCTTGGAGATTTAGATGATGTTTGCAGTTTTGGGATAGGTTTTCATCTAAGTTTGTTTGAATGGAAATAGAATTTCTGTTCTATTTTTAATTTTAACAGAGGTGACAACAGTTAACAGTCTTACTATTTGCATATAGATTATCTCATACCAGATACAAAAGCTGCTACAGACAATAAGTTATATTTCCCCAGCACAAAATCCCTCAAACATCTACTTTTATAACAGTCACACTCAAAACAGTTCATGTGGGTGAAGGGGGAGGAGAAAGAGGTAACGCTTGACAATTTTGATCGGTAAACATGTCAAGAAGGAGAAGAAGATTGGTCTGCAAATTAAATGTCTCTATGCTTTCATTCTAGCATAAAGAACTGGAAATAAACCTCCATCTGTTCCTCTTAATGATTATCATAAGAAAAGAAGAATTTAGCGGAGAATGAAGGTATTCCAAACATTTTCCTTAGTTTTATAGAAAGTACAATCTTTATAAATAACATTTATTTTTCTGAACCCCTACATTGGATTTTGTTTTTTCTACAATGCAGTCCCATCCAGGGCAGGAGGATCAATATCAATGGACTGTGAGGATTTCATTTTTTTCTGTTTTTCATACAATTCTCCTAATGCCCTAACGTAAGAAATGCAATTCAGAATGTGCTTAAGCCCTATAGAATTCAAAAAGATTTACATATGGTCTTTAAGAGAAGAAAATGCTGAAACACATAACTGCCTGAGAGTTTCAGACCAAGTTAGGATTGCATGGGCTATGCATCTGCTCTCCTCCTCTGAGGATGCCAAACCAGGAGACAGCACATAGATTATCAGGAATAGTAAATGCTATTTTTCACTACTGTCAATGCTGGTTCCTGATTCCTGTCAATGTTTCTTAGCTGGGTGCTGAAAACGTCATTCACATTGCTTCTGAGAACTGGAAAAGTTGTCTCTGCCAGATCAAGTACCCTCCGTTTTGTTGGTTCAGTGCCTCAGCTCTGGAAGATATTCCAGGCTTTTCATCGAGAAAAATTTGATTTTGTCTGGCTCTACAGTAATCTTTAGCTGGCCATGTAGTAGGAAGCTCAGACTATAAGCGTGTAAAATCCACAGCTTTTGCTTCCCACTAGCCAAGGGCTAAGCTTTAAAATGCCAGGAGAGCAAATCACCACTGTCATTAAGCTTTGTTCAAGCTATATTTGGAAAGGAAGCACAGAAAATTGCAGAGTTGCAATGTGAATTTGGTCACTTGGGAATCCGAGGTTTAATCAGCCATGTCGCAGCAGGGACCACTTAAAGGATGCCCACAGGCAAGTTAACTCTCTAGGCTGGTGGTGTCCTTTCGGTGCTGAGCACTCTCAGCTCCCACTACACAGACCTGCAGTATCGAGTGTTCTCAGGTCCAATCAGTTTCATCTGATTTAAACATAATAATCTTTTCTTGACTGTCCATACAACCACTTCACTAAAACTTTCAAATCATTGTGCCTAGAAAGAAAATTATCTGTATTATCTCAAGATTTGTCTGAGATGGGTGTTATGGTAAAAATATTTTAGTGAATACAAATACAGCTTAATATCTTTGTTTTACATAGTCTTGGACAAGCAAAATTAAAGCTCTATATTTCTAATTTTTTTTTTTTTTAATTCACAAACAGTTTTGAACTCTGGATGTTTTGAAGAGTAATATTATTTCCTATCACAATTATCTATAGATAGTACATTTACATTGGATGATTTATACTTATTTTATTGTTTAAAGCTACATTTTTTATCCAAATGTTCATAAGCTAACGGCAGTAAGGCTATTCTCTTCACGGGGTAAGTTGTTCTGTTTCAAACTTTCACTGAAGTTTGATGAGTTATAACTTTGTTGCTGACAACCTTGCTTGAAAATGTTTCAGAATTAAGTTCAATGCATAAATGACAGTCCAATTATCATCATTACCTCTCTGGCCATAGTAGTATACCTATTTCTGACCAAAAAAATAAAACCTAAAAAATTTTAAAAAGCAGGTAAGGAACATGATGTTGCTGAGTGTTTAAGACTTCTTCAGGAAAAAATAATATTAGTCACTAAAATAGTTCTCTTTCTTTAAGAAATCATCACTCGTGGACAGGTACATGAAAAATAATATAGAGGATGTTTCTAACACTAAATTTGGGAGAAGTCATATTGGGAGGAACTTTCAATTATCACTTTTTTTCTCTTATATTCCAATGCTGCTTCAGATTTCAGTCAGTTTTAAAAGTTCATGCATCATATGGTGATTAAAAAGGTTGCTTGGATGCCCATGCAAGTTATATATTTTCAAACTTTTCATATAAAACACATTTGCATGTTTATAAATATTTCAAAATGTTTGCAATTATTGTCAGATATAAAGAACATCCAGAGGCAAATTTCATCTCTACAAGCTTATCATAGCTTAGCATATCAATAATACAATATCATATCATGTCATATATCATGTATCATATCAGGTTTCATATAAACACTATTAAAAACAGTAGGCAAAGTGCATTTTTTAAAATATTACAGAATTAAGAAATTAATTCAGTATACATGATACATAAGGAACAATGGAGAACTGAGCTGCTATCTATTACTATGAGAATCATATAATTAAAAAAGTATGTTTGGATGATGGAGATTGGGAAAAAAAAACAGTTATAGAAAATTTAGTGGCATTATTTTAGAGACTGTAGAGGAAATTAATTGGAATTAATTTCCTATTTCAAATCATTATACAGCTACCAGCTTCTTAATAACAGCTGAGCACAGGAACAGCTTAAAATCTAAAATTAGCTAAATTGAAGTCAGAACAATGTGATGCTTAATACAGCAGCATAATAACTGTAGCAGAAATAATTAATGGTTTTAAAGACATAGCAGACAGTAAAACTGTTGTTTCAGATGGATTCTTGAAAGAAACTTCAAAGTCATTACCTCCAAACTATGCATACTTTTAAAAAGGTTATTTTTGTATCTAAAATTATATTATGTTAGTAAAATTATATGCAATAGGAAGGATTGCAACACTGAAAAAGAGGTCAGACAAATATCTTCCTTGTCATCACGCAATTACTGTAAGGCTTCTAATACACAAGAAAAAATATTCATTTTTTAAATGTTTGCATTCCTAAACAGAATGAAAACAAAACATAACAAAAATACTTGTAATATTCTCTGCAATGAGATTGTGATAAACTCAAAGGGAACTTCAGAAATATCTTTTACTTGCCTCCAAAATCAGGAAATTAAACTGATAGATTGACTCTTATCTATGGTTGCACCTGAAAAGGTTTCTTGATTTGTGCAAGTAACCCCTAGGATGTAACTTCCTTTCAGGAAATTGACCTGATGGTGTCCCATATTCTTGGAACAGAATCGCATTTTTTCCCCTTATCCTACCTACCTTCTACAACACTTTCATTGCACAATCAATGCAGAAAAAAAGTCTTATTTGCATATGTCTCTCTACCAGTTTGTTTTTACCTAGTTATTTTGTGTGCCATGATTAACTATTTTATTAAGCAGAAACAAATTTCAGTGTCATCCCTTATTTCAAGTTTAATTTTATGATTGTGATTAGAAGCTCCATAACTTTTTTGCATAGTACTACAGCACTTTGGGTTTCTTGTAGTTAAATTGTACTCAATAGCACAGAACACAGTGGGACATCCTAAGTGGCAGCAGTGATGGCAGTGACGGCAGTGACGGTGTTTTAAGTAGGTAGGTGTCATGGCTTAAACTGAGATAACAACTAAACTCCACACAGCCATTCATTCTCTTTCCCCCTGGTGGGATGTGGAAGGAAATTGGAAGAACAAGCATGAGAAAACTCATGGGTTGAGATAAAGACAGTTTAATAGATAAAGCAAAAGCTGCTTACACAAGCAAAACAAAACAAGGAATTAATTTGCTGCTTCCCACGGGCAGGCAGGTGTCGAGCCATCTCCAGGAGGGCAGGGCCCCAGCACCTTGAACACTAACTTGGGAAGATAAAACACCATCACTCTAAATATCCCCATTTTCTCCTTCTTTTCCCAGCTTTATATGTTGAGCATGACACTATCTAGTCCAACCTCCTGGTAAAGCAGGTGCATACAGTGTCCTTAAGTATTCCATGACAGGATTGTCTTCCACAAATAGTCATTCAATGTCTCTGTCTGTTCCATGCCTCTGTCACCAGGTCCCCTGCTTCATTTAGCAGTGGGTCTACATTTTCCCTAGTCTTCCTTTTGTTACCTAAGTGCTTATGTAATCTCCTCCTTTGCCTTTGACTTCCCTTGCCAGATTCAATTCCAGGTGGTTGAGCCTTGGCTTTCTTATCTCTGTCTCTGCATGCTTGGACAGTGTATCCCAGGTTACTGTTCCAGCTTCCACACTCTGTATGCTCCCTTTTCATGTATTCATTTGGCAATGCAAGGTCTTGCTCATACATGCAAACCTCATGGCATTTTTGCATTTCCTACTTGCTGGAATGGACAATTCTTGAGCTCAGAAGAAATGATCCCAGAATATAAAGCACTTTTCTTGGACTCCTGTTCTCTCCGGGGCCACATTTGATGGGACTTTTTCAAGCAGATCTTAGAGGAGGCCAAAGTTGTTTCCTGAAGTGATCTTGCTTTTTGCCTTGTTCTTTATTCTTAAGAACTTGAATTCCTCAGCATCAGGGTAATTGAAACTACACCTGCCTTTGACCTTCACAGTCCCAACAAGCCCTTCCTTGTTTTTGTAAGCATGAGGCCCAGCAGAGCATCTCTCCTTGTTAACTCCTCTGTCAGGGAGTTGTTAGCTTCCAGTGACAGCAAACTGTTAATAATGTGCTTCCAAGACTTCACGAATTCCTTGCTCCTTTCTTTGTTGCCCCTCCAGCAGATGTCAGGGTGATTCAAGTCACCTATGAAGTGAAAACCCTACAGATCTGTGGCTTCTTCCAGGTGTCCAAAGGCTTCATCTGCTGCTTCCTGCCCTCCCCACCCCAAACAGTCTGTAAGAAATACCCACCACAGCATCACCCACATTGATCTGGCTTCTAATCCTGACCCATCAGCTCTCCGATGTCTCATCACCCATCCCAAGGCAGAACTCTGTGCAATCCTTCTCCTCTCACTTGCAACTTTCACTCTCTGTCTACCTTCCTAAGCAACCTATATCCATTCATGGTACCACACTAATTGTGCGAACTATCCCACCATGTTTCTGTGAAACCAAAGGAATTTTTGCTCCTGTACCTTCACACAGACTTTCACTTTCTCTTGTGAGATCCCTGTGTTGCATCAGTGAACATCCAGGCACTTGGGGCTGTATCTAGTCGTGTTGTTTCCCTAGAAAAAGTACAAATAATGACACGATAACAGTTACTCCTGGTCATGCTCCTGCCATATTAACAATGTGGTCCATGTTCATTTCAAAACCAGTCTATCAGAATTATGTTGTTATTCGGCAAGGGGTATATGTTGTTTCTCTGACAGGGCATGGAAAGAGAAACACGCCTACCGTTTATGAGCTTAAGTGTCATACTTGGTTTCTTCTGTGTTGTTTTGCTTTTTCTCACTTAACTTTTATTTCCTTTTCCTGTCAGTAGCAGTATATCTTGATGCAAAGTAGATGAGACTCACTGGTGTTCATCTTCTCAGCATTGTCAGAGTTTGTGTTCTGGTAAAGTGAAAAGGGAAATGATATATAAGGGCAGTCTTATGTCTTCCAAGAGAGCACTAGACAGAGATTTCCTCTGGTTCTCAGGGGACTAACAGAATCACCCTTCTTAACCTCTGTTAACATTGCCAAGGTCACCTCAAGCTCCTAATTATGGGATGCAAAAGTTGGGAAGATGTGCAGTCTCTTCCTCTCTCCCAACCAAACTGAGTTTCCTTCAGCCCTGAAGCAATGAATTCCAAGCTACTACCACCCATTGAGACAGTGTTGGAATGGCAAGTTCGGCTGTGTGAAAGCTGGGCATGTTTGCTGGGTTTGTTTACAGTGTGGATGTTTGTTAGGGGACAAGTCAGGAATTTCCCTGCTGCAATTCCTTGCTTGATGTAAACAAGCAGTCAGCAATTCTGGTAAAAGAAAGCATCACTTGCAGAAAATGCACATTCTTTTTATTATTGCCCCTGAGCACCTCTACCTGCACATTTGCATGAGCAATCTCATTCACAAAAAGTTAAGAGGGGAAAAAAAATCATCTTAGTACAATAATACTATACATGTATGTTTGCTCAAATATCCTGAGTCAGAGAAAACCTGAAACTATCTCATGTTTTTATATAGTTATACCCCCCCTATTTTTAACTTGAAAAGGTAATATATGTAATGACATCGAAAAACCCATACAAATTCAAGCCAGAAAATGTATAAACTTTGTAAACTGAAGAAATGGAAAGAATATTAATATAAGACATGAAACCTGTAATTAACTCTGCCATTTCCCCACAAACAAATTATGATAATTCCTATAAGCAATTTCTCTGAGGACAACAAAGCACAGAAATAACAATTTTACACATTCAGAGTTTAACAGCCTCAAGTAAAAGACTGAACAATCTGCCTATTCATCTAATTAACACTATTAATTCATATTCAAATAGGATTTCCTCAGGGCATGGGAAGAATTCCACAGGTTGCTTGAGTTCACTGATCCTCACCTTTGATGCTTCCCCTTGATAAAATAGGGGGAACATACCCTCCAGAAATAATCTGAATGAAAGTAAAGCCTGGATAAGAGTAAGTTTGTTGAATGTCAAACTGTGTAAAACAATCAATCTGTAATTGAATTTCTCTTGGAAAAAAAAAGGTAAGTTTACTAGATCACTGGTAGGACTGAAGGATTGGAATGAGTTAGTGCACTGGCAAAGTAGTATAATAATATCCACCTCAAACCATCTTATGAAAAATCTGAAGCTAAAGCGAATATAAAAGATTACACTTTGTTTTCTGTGTGACACTTGTTTTATATCTGGAGTAGTTATAGCTTGGATAATAAATGGAGTTTACAGTATTTAAAAAACTGCTATGGTTTTATTCCTCCTAACTTTACTGCTTCCTTCAGTTGAAGTGAAGGTTTTGAGCATTTCAGAGTTATGAGAATGAAGGCTAAGCTTCTTCCAAAATAATTTGGTTTGCAGTTTTATGGTATCATTTAGATGTCAAGATACATCTGACAGACAAGAGTTATAATTATCAATCTGCAAAGACTGTGATTCCTTTGAAGAATAGATTTATGGCTTGTGATTCAATTAGAATAAATTGTAATGAAAACATTATGTAAGCCCAGAGCACGAAAATTAAATTCACCTCCTCTGGGTCATGTGCAATTGTTCCCAGAAAGCCTCATACTAGAACAAAACAAACTTATCAAACCAGAAAAACAAGAAAATATGTCATAAATTATTATTTGATGGTTGACCATCATTGAGGGGAAAAAAATTCACTTGACTGTCATATCTGTGCAGATTTCTATTTGTTTGACCTGCTCTTTAGTATAGAAAAAAATACTGTGGAGGTATGGAGGACCTTTAAAAGTCACTGGTTTTCCTACTGGGATCAAAGACACATCACTTTTCTGTAAGTGATATTTTGTACCGTTCTGTTTGTTCTTTGTTGGTAAAGTTACATGATGCCATTGCTGAAACTGATGATGGAGTGATGTTTTCTCCTTCCTGGGGTAGTTTAACAGATCAGAAATAAAACCTAATTATACAGCTTTTCCTTTTGAGCATGAATTTCTGTTCATGAGATTCCGAATTGTCTTTCATGCAGGAAATTAGCAGTGTTGCATTTTTTACAGTATAGAAAAATCACCATCATCGCTACAAAGGAAACAGAACATAAAAAGAGTGTAGTCTCAGTTTGGTCACATGTACGAAAGACCCAATTAATAAAATGTTATGAATCCTTCAAGTGTCTAGTCAGCTTTTAGTCAATGTTTCATAAGCTGCAAATCGGACTGGAAATCTGTGTAGCTCAGGAATAAGGGCCTGAACAGGGGACAAACAGAAAGCAGTTACAAGGGCATTTGTACTGGGGGCAGGGAAGCAGAAATGGTCAGACGTGCCCATTTATCCCAGGAGATAAAATGGGAAAATGGGAAAATAGCACTTCTGGTACAAAGATTTCAGGGCACCTACATTCCATGTGGATTTTAATTTTGTTTTATGAATTAATTTCTGGGCTAAGAATAAACACCTCCTCCTCCACTAAAACATTCCTCATCACTCCTGAGGTGTAAAGAAAAAAATTAAACATGACCCTTTTTCCTTTGTATTTCAACAAAGGTGGGTAATAAATAATGAACACAACCTTTATGCATGCTAAAATTGTGCATTTCCACAAATATGTAAAAGTTCTGCAGCTTTTTCCCCAGCAACACTGTACGATAACAGTTCTCTGCGATCACACTCCTCTGAAGAGGTGATTTTTCAAAAGCAGAACTATTAAGTGCCAGACAGCACATTGATTTTTTTTTCCACTTTTGAACATACCTACCTCACCTGATAAAACAATTTGGAATCTTTTTTTTTTTTTTTTAATATGAGTAAGAGTGTCTATTTCAAATTTTGAGAGAAATATATCATGTAATGAAACCTAAATTTTCTCACAGTAACAGCCAATTTATTGCTCTTGCTTAACTGGAAAAAGAGGAGCATATTAAACTTAGGAGAACAGCACATATTGCATAGGATTAATTAATTTATCTGTCTTAAGTACTTATTTAAAGAAAAACAAGGTATTGTATTAAAGAAAAAAAGGTATTGCTATGGTTTTGGTGGGTTTGGTTACAATATATTCATGCGCAGCTTTGGAAAAGCAGCAATCTATATCTTTATCTCTTCACTCTCCAACACCTAACTCTTAAACCCAGTAATTTATTTCAACCAAGCTGTCAGAAATAGAGGTCTCGCTGATATTAAGCTTTCACGAGTTTTGAGTCTAGAAGCGGCTCATGTATGTTTTCTGTTATTTGCCCAACTAAGGCAGAATTTGTGGCAGGAGTTCAGTCTTTATGAGACTAGAAAGAATCCACTCCAGCAGAGTTCTTTAATGTGTCCCTGCTGCAAGGAACTAATCAGACAGGGCTCGCAAATCAACCCTGAGACACAAATCTGTAGGAAACCAGGCTTCATTAGTCATGGTGCTCATGAAACAGCTTGACTTGCAAAAGAACTCTCATAAGGTTTGCTTCTATCGTCAGTCTTTTAATGAAGTCTTTTTGGGTGTGCATATGTTTATAAACACACAACATAAGGAATTCTAACTGTTGACAGGTGATATTCAATATGGTATTGTTGTGAATGCCATAATTTTAACTGTTTGTCACCATGATCTGGTTTGTGTGATTTTACCTTTAAAAGTTCACAGAATTTCCTTATCACAGTGCTGTCTGACTTTTTCCCATTACAGAACCCTAGACACAGAAATGCGACCACAGTTTTTCCATGTTATTTGCTCATTAAAGTCTTAGAGTTGAATCTTCTTCTTAGGAGCATCTTAATATCTTCGAGAGATTGAGGTCCTTGTTAACCTAAATAAATAAACTGATAATGTGATGTTGAGACAAGATGACGTTCCCTATTTCGAATGTTGCCAATCTCAGAATTTTATATGCAGCACTTGTTTTTAACATAATGCTTGTCACATCTTTAAAAAAGATGAAGGAAGGACATTGACAAGATTGAATAAGTAACGAGATTGCCTGCTGTTTGTCCAGCCCCAAGGTTTTCCCATGACAGTTTTATCTTCTCACAGTCTGGCTGGATAAATAAGCGTACATTGTAACCTCTGCAACAGCAAAGTGATTCCAGGATGGATCAATTTGTTGTCCTTGCCATTTGATGCATCTCAATTACCAATGAACAAGTTTCATTCTGTGTTTTATAGAACAAATTAGTGAAATACAGCATAAAGCACTGAATAAACATTGCCAGTCCCAGCTGGTTTCCCCCTTCCCCTTTAGAAATGTGATCAAGAAGGGATTGAAGTCCTAAAAATGGTCTTAAATGAAACAAGTGTTTAATAGCAGTGCTGAGGCTGCTGAAGCTGCACTATAACAAGGTGCCATTGATCTTGACCCTTCCAGCCTGAAACTGCAAATTGTGGGATCAAGGCCATTTTCTAATCTTCTTTGAGCTGCTCCAGCAACATAAAGTTGTGCACAGTTTACTCAGGGACTGCTACACTGGTGCATTAAAGGCACTACTAATGTATCCTTGGGACAGCCTCTAAAAGCCCATCTATGCATGCAGGACTGAGTGGAAAGTGGTGAGTCTGGGTGCAGGAGGTATATGAAAATAAGAAACTGGAATGATCACATTAAATGTGATACGGTTTTATTTAGTAAGTGACTTTTTTTTTTTTTTTGTTAATAATGATAGTTAATACAAGTTACCTAGGCATTAAGGTCCTAGTTTGGGGCATTTATATGCTCTTATATAGGACTCTAGTGCTACTGGCATTTGATGTGCCACTTTGTCTTCAGTTTCCAGGCATCTCCATTCATTTTTAATAGCTAAGGAAATAGATCTAACTTTTGGATTTACTGTTATTTTATGCAAAACAATTCCAGTTTCACTAGTGCAATAAAAAGGAGAAAATTCAGAAAAGCAGCAACCCAAAGAACAGCAAAAAGTAAATAAGGAATAAGATTGACATATACATTATGTCCCCCGCTGAAAATATATTAGATTTTATATTAATACCTTTAAATTAAGAAATTATCCCTTAATGCAATTCTTAAATGACTCATTAAATAATTGAAAATAAATGTTTTTAGTTGGTCCTGCTTAGAACTAGGATCAGAACATTTAAGATACAATCATAGTTTAAAGTAATTGGAACCTGAACAGTATCTTCAACATGTTAAACGAAAATATAAAAGAGCAAACCAGTCTACTTCCAAGCATCCTGTGAAAACAAATGTGTTTCACATAGCTGGATTGATAAAGAAGGCTTTCTGGACTGCTCTCTTGGTCTTTATCAGGCACATGGCCAGACTCACAGTGCTAAGGAAGCAGGCTGCACATTCAAATAACCCAAAGAATTACAATTCAGAGAAGGAAGAACCAACTCCTAGGAAAATCACATGCCTCTGAAGAACTCTGGAAGCTTATATAGACTTGATGTAGACTTCTTCCACACCATTTTTCTAAAACGAAGACTGAAACTGTTGAAATTAGCACCCAGAGTGCATTGGAAGAGTAAGCATAACACCAGAGAAAAAGGGTAGATCATAGGAAGGGATTTTTATCTAACAATTTTAACCATACTACTAGTAAGGCTTTCCTGCATTAATTAGGTAATTTGGACATTTAGGTTGTTAAAACAGCAAACATATATTCTTGGCTCTGTATACATGGTGTGTTCCCTTTTGCTAATTGCAAGACTTTGAGTAACAAGGCCAGAACTGTGAGCAGTGTTCAAGAAGTCACTGTACCAAGCCTTTATATAGCAGCAAAATGACACCATCTGTCTCATCCTCAATATCCTTCCTGATGATACCCAACATTTTGTTGGCTCTTTTGGCTGCCACTGAATACTGAGCAGATTATTTCAGAAAACTGACAAATCATTTTCCAGAGCTGAGTCTGTCCGTTCCAAGTTCAGCGTTACATAGATGTGTTTTAGATTATTTTTGTTACATGTGTTACCTTACCTCCATCTACACTGTAGCTCACTTGCCAATTTTTTACTCCTATGTCCCATTCTCTGAGATCCTCTCCTATTTTTCATTTGACAGGCATTCTTTTGGCATTTGACCACATGAAAGAGCTTAATAGTCTGTATAAAAGCTTTTTTTTTTTAAAGATATTGAATAAAACCAGGTCCAAAGGTGATTTACTGGTGACCCAACCTCTGATTTATCCTTATTATAATATTTGATCTTTATGACTTTTCTTCTATTCTTTAAGGAATTTTTAATCTATGTAAGAGAAATATATCTCCAACAAGGCAAGTAACTTTTCTCCAATCCATGGGAGCTCAGTTTCTTGTTGATTTTTAGCCTGGAACTCTGTCAAGAGTTTTTCTAAATCCAAATGTATTAGGTCTATCTGGTGCTCCTTATCTGCATGGTTATTGACACCTCCTATAATGCCAGGGAGATGGTGACCAGGACTTCGATTGCAAAAGCCACACTGTCACTTTTCTGACAGACTTTCTCCACAGCCTCAGTGATCATGTTCTTGGTTACAAACGCTTGCATCCTACAAGAGTTGAAACATTCACCAGCCCGAAGTTCCCAGGTTACTCCATAGTATCCTACTCTACAGGTATCGTATGGTGTACCCCAGTGTCCTGTGGAGTTTCCCTTGTCTAGATGGGTGTTACAAGGGCAGTCTAGCAGACCTCTGGCACTGTGTGCAATGCAGTCACAGTTGGCTGGAAGTTCTCCAAACCCACTGTTGAATTTTTCCAGGGTTCATGGGTTAGTGTCATTCAATCCTGATTATCCAAAATGCAAATAAAAATCCTTTTCCTAAAATAGGGATATTATTTTCTCAGTAGATTGTTAAAAAGTACTGTGGATGGTAAAATAAATGCTAAAACTTGACTCCTATGATGTTTATTCTGTTGAAAAAATCTGTGAAGCTCTAACAGCGTTGTCATATTTCTGTCTTACAATATGCAGTATTGTAAGAATATTTGATAGCAAAAAGTAAGTCTTACAGACACTTTTTTCCCCCTGAATTATCTTTAAAAAATACATGTGGTTTATGGGTATAAAAAATCCCATCCTAATCTGAATATACCAGTTTTGTAAAGTCTTATTTTTATATGTTTTAAAGGAAATGTCCTGAAGCACCTTTAATATTATTTTTGAAGCAACTTCCTTGATTTGTAATGCAGTCTGTAATATGACAGGCAAAATAAAAGCCTAAAGAGACCCAAAATACTCTCCCTTGAAAATCCCATTCTTCATAATTTTCTAGTGGATTTAACTGAATGAATAGTTTATCCCATGAGGAAATCTTGATTATTACATAGTCTAGCTAGTGGATAAATCAAAATACAGTGTTATTTGCCCTTTCACTACAATTTCTTCTCTTTTTCTCTCCAAGCTTTACAAAAGTATTCTGCGAGTCAATTCCTTCCAGGTTCATCAGCTCCCGACACTCAGTCATGGAACTTGGAATAATTTATTTCATGGGAAGGTCCGCCAGACATTTGTTTCCCATCTGTATAAGACAATATTTTTGGATAACATGCTGTAAGACTTGCAAAATGTCTTCAGACTCAAGCATTGAAGAGCAAATGGTCTTGTGGTAGAAACCTGCTATTTGAATGATGCCTCTGTATTGCCATAGAACAGAACAGATTTTGAAAATGCTTCCTCACTGAGTTGTGTGGAAAATATGTATTTTTAAAGACTTTTAATACATTGTGCTCCAGAGTTCAGTGTGACTCTTCTTTGAATAAGAAAGAATGACATTTGTCTGTTCTAAATGTTATTTTGCTGGGTTTTAGCACATATTTATTACTGGTGAGAAAATATGAGAGGTTTGGGTGCTTTTGTAAGCCACTTGGTAGTTGGTGTCACATGAAAAAAAAATCAATCTTTTCATTGTATCAACAGTATCCTAAAAAGTAAAGATTAGCTGAAGCTGTCTGATAGAACTAGAGTAAAAAATCTGCCATCTGCATAGTTTGGGTCTATTTGGTAGTTCTTTTTAAAGTAAAAGTAATCATTTTTATTCTGTTCTAGAGAACTGTAAATTGACCCAGGAATAAAGTGTGAAGATGAAATGAAGAAATATAAATTCTCTATTTTGAAATATCTGATGCAGTTGAAGACCATGTATGAGCAAAGTAATCAGAGGAACAGTTTGCACATCCTTATTTAATCTTTTAAATGTCTTACATTAAGAAGTGTTTAATTAGTTGACTATGTCTTAAACCTTAAAAACATTATTTTTCCCTGTGTTAGAAAATGACTTCAAAAAATCACTGAAGAAACTGGTGTAGGGACTTTCATCCTTCTGTATCTTCTCTGACTTTCCCTTTTCTCTCTCTCCCTAGAAACACAGCAGTGATTTTCCTGTGTCATAAGTTGTGCTCTGATATTTTTGATCCTCAACTTGAGCAAATCAAATCAAATCAAGATGTTAATTGCTTATTCAGATTCATGTATAATTTATCTAGAAATGCTTATGCATTTTTCTGATTGCATGTGTGTGATCTCAATGGGAATCCCAGTGGGTGAAACTTTTCAGCTTCAGTCTCCACCTAAGTATTCTTTCTGCTATGAGCATAGCTAGGAGTCATTAAATGTATGCCATTTCCAATTTATTGTGAGTGTCTTAACATCTATTTGAATGAAAAGGTTTTTTTTCAGTCTTGTTCCTGAGTGCATTTTTTAAGTCTTCAATTCTTGCAAGGCTCTTCATAATATAGTATATGCACACTCATGTATTACAAATACCTACTTCATAAAATGGAGATAAAGATTATAAAAAAACCACAGTATTCTCTTTGCTAACATCATCTAAAGGTCACTGATCATAAAAAGGTTTACTGAGATATTTTAAATATCTCAGCAGCAACAAACAGCTACAATTTGGGAAAATTACTGAAGAAATTCTTCCCTGTGAGACACTGGCACAGGTTGCCCACAGAAGCTGTGGCTGCCCCATCCCTGGAAGTGTTCCATGAATGAAGCAATGTGGTCTAGTGGAAGGTGTCCCTGCCCACAGCAAGGGGGTTGGAATTAGATGTTCCTTAAGGTCCCTTGAAACCCAAACCATTCTATGATTCCATGATTTTACAGAATGCCCTTACAAATAATAAAAATAATAAAAACCAAACAAACAATTTGCCTCAGAACAATTTATTCCCTAAACATGGAATTGTTAAGACTCAGAGATTTTCCAGCAAGGTGCACCTAATCAATTTTAACAGGATAAGCACAATGAGGACCACTTGGAAAAGGGAGCACTTAGGAAACTAATTGCTGTTGACTTTATCTTGTAAATCTTTCTCAAGAAAAATTCTTACAGGGATTAAAGAGTTTAAAAAGCTGAATGGCATTGACTAGTTGCTTTATTGGCCTTTTAAACTCCTGAGAGATTTTCTTACATTCTGCTAGGAGAAAAAAATAATTGGTGTGCAGAGCTCAGAAAGTAAAAACAAGGCAAGGAGATATGAAAAATAATGTGAAACAAAAAGACAAATAATCTTTAAGTAATTGAAATATTTTCCTGCCAATTTAGTTTCCTTCCTTTCGGTTTAAGTGAGATGTGTTTTCCCTCTTCCTATAGTTTACTTAGCAGAGGTACAAATTGAAGGGATAAATACAGCTGTGTCTGCTGTGCATTACATGTGGATTTTGGAAGTGACATTGCAACGACTTCAGGTCCATCCGCAGTTGCATTTTGAATTCCTGTTTCAATTGCTCTGTAATTTAGACAGGATATTGACATTGGACTTCTAATGAAAAGCATAATTTAGGTATTTCTAACTGAGTGCAAATAGCACTTTAGACTGGTTGAAAAGTGTCCTTTCCAATCTCATGTGTTCAGGCAGGAGGGTAAGATGATCTGACTTTGCAGAGAAGACTGTGAGTTTCTGTACATAGGTTTCACTCTGGCTAGCGCTAAATGAGTGTGAAGCATAAATCACAGAATATCAGAACCTCAGAATGGTTGGGGTTGGAAATGACCTCTGGAGAACACCTAGTTCAATCCCCCTGCTAAAGCAGAGTCGCCTAGAACAAGCTACACAGGATTGTGTCCAGGAGTGTTGGAATATCTCCAGAGAAGGAGACTGCACAGTCTCTCTGGGCAGCCTGTTCCAGTGCTCTGTCACCCTCACAGTGAAGATTTTCTTCACGTTAAGTTGCGTTGTCCCTCCCTCAGTGCAGGACCCGCCTTTGCCTTTGTTGCTCTCCCTGCCCACCTCTCCAGCCTGCCCAGGTCTGGCTGCACAGCAGCACAGCCTCCTGGTGTATCGGCCACTCCTCCCAGTTGTGCATCCTCAGCAAACTTGCTGAGCGGACACTCTGTCCCTTCTTCCAGGTCACCGATGAATAAACTGAGCAAGCCTGGTCCCAGTACTGACCCCCGGGGAACATCGCTGGTTACAGGCCCCCACCCAGCCCCTGTGCCACCCATCACAGCCCTCTGAGCTCTCTGTCAGCTCTCCAAGCACTTCACTCTCCACTCATCCAACCCCCACTGCCTGAGCTTTCCTCTGAGGGTGTTATGGGGCACAGTGTCTATAAGACTTGATGAAGTCAAGGGACACAACAACCATCCACTGCTCTCATCTCATCTACCCAGCCAGTCGTGCCATCACAGAAGGCCCTTGGATCGGGCAGGTATGATTTCCTTTTGGTGAATCCATATGGACTACTCCTGACAACTTTCTTTTCCTGCACGTGCCTAGAGATGACACCCAGGATGTGGGTGGGATTCTGGTGAAGCTGACTCTCCTGTAGTTCCCTGGGTCCTCCTTCTTGCCATTTTTGGAGACTGGAGTAACGTGAAATTGCAATGAGATCATGTTGCTGTGATTGCATACCGTCGTCTAGTTCTTCCTGTGTATTCCCCATGTTGCTTGTGTTGGTTTACAGGCATTTCGGAGAGGTGATCGAGGATGCAGGTTTCCCAGGAGACATGCAAGAGGACTCACCACAGTCATTCACACCCTTGAGGTGTTTGCCTTCTTACTTTGGGAAGCAGCTGAGGGACATTTGTTGCTGCTCTAGTTGGCCTGGCTTGTTCCCCAGGTGGATGTGAAGGCATGAGCATTCCACTTTTGACTCTGCCCCCTTGAGTCATTCAGTTTAAGGCCTGTCCCTCCAGCCCAGTCAGCCTTATGCCATGAGGACTAATAGCGACAGAGGGCACTCCATAAATTCCTTGTGTCCAGTCACATTTATTTACCTTTTATGTGGCAATAAGGCCAGACTCTTTTTTCACTTCCAGAGAAAGAAAAGTAATGTGTGGATTCTGCTCATCCAAGCATCAGCAATAACATTTCTCTCCATTTAGGATGACATGGTAACAACAGTGGTTCTCTCTTCTCCTCTACCCCTTCACTTCCCAGAGAGATGACCATGTTTTTTGCCTTTTTATGTTACAGAACTTCTACATCACATAATCTAGTGTAATACGATACAGCAACTTAGAAATATGATTCTGTGCAATAAATACATAAAATCAGTGCTAGTGAAGATCTGATGACAGCTTTGTGCATTCAATTCTGCAGTAAATATTTATCAGATTTTATCTCAAGTAGTGCAGTGGTGTTTTTGCTTTGTAATGAAGCAATTTCTCTGACATTCCTAACAGAGGAATTTGCTAATTATTTTTTGGTTTTTAAGATTGTCAAGAAGGATAATGAGAGCTCCTTTCATGATCCTTATAGTGAAACCAATTCACAGGAAAGAGCAACACTGAGCAAACATGATCATATCATGTGAATCTGACAACAAATATCATGGGTTTGACCTTCTTAATGATAATATTTAGACTCTCAGTATGAAGGCTTAGGCTTGTTTTCCAGACAGTTTCAAACTGTTATAACCAGTTTTTTCCTTTTCAATAGCATCTTGTACATCATAAATTACAGGACCTTTTTCTGCTTTATCCACTTTTTCTCAGTGCATTCAGTTTTGTAAGAGATCAGCAATACAGTTTTCCCTTAGAGCAAGAGTACTGAGCAGTCTTAACATACTTTTCTACTCCAAGCTAACTTTTTTCATTCTTTTTCACTTTAATTCAGTCAGGATGAAGAAAATATGCTAAGTAACTTCTTACACATGGGGCACCTAGCTGTGTAAACTTTCCAAGATGATCCCAAAACTCGTAAACAAGAGGTAGTATTTGGAAACTTCTCATCTTCTGGAATAGAAATTGTTTTCAAAGAGTTATTGTGTGTTGCTTTAAATCAGCCACTTCGTATTTAAGCTCTCTGTCTAGTTTAGAATGCCATGTTCAGTTGCATTATCACAATTCTATTTTTTGTTACCCCATTTTTGGCTGCATGTCACTTCTACTAACCAAGCCCTTCTTTTATTGGCTTGATGTATCACAGGTAGGAACTGAGACGCTGCTGAAAAGACCAGGGAACAGATACACAGGCCTCAGCAAGGAAATAGAAATATGAGATTTTCTAGGGAAAAACAGGAACTGTGCAAAGTTTTCAGCAACCTAGAAAGTAATTGAGCTGATAGTTTGAAAATAGGGCTGGAAAAAATAGATCTATTTGTGAGTACACAGAAGGTTCAGCTCTATTTCTTTATAATGTCTTTTATATTATAGAAATCTTCCATTTAAAAAAATTGTTTCATATGTCTAGCTCATAGTTGATTGTCCAATAAAGTTGACTTTAGAATTGAAAAGCATTTTGAGACCTAGTTAGACTCACCTCAAGTCTCTGGCTAATGTACCAACTGAACCTTGAAGAACTGAATGGAGCTTGATTCATATTGGAAAATTAACAAGGTTCTGCATCAGCATGAGGAGGAAATACAGCTTAGACAAGTTTCTCTGGCACCACAGAAACATGATTCCTCCTTTCGTTATCTTGGAATTATATGACCAAGGTCCAGAGAGCTACCGCCTGGCTGCTGAGCACATTGCTTGGCAACTGGTGCGAGGGGTGATGGGACATGGGGCTGCAGCTTCAGCAGGATGTCCCAAAGCCTTGAGTCCTCTGAGTCACCCCAGGGCTCCTGAGATGCTGGAGAATGTCATGGTTTGATGCTACTGACAGAACTTCATCTCAAAACTGTGTGGGATGATGAACTGATTTAATTTCACAAAGTTCTCAGCAATCTCTCTTTCTTTGTTGTCTACAGTACAACTGGAAATCTGGATTATTTGGAGCATAGTTTACTTTTTTCTTGATTATAGCTTCGGCTCAGTCCTTCATTGCATCTAGAGATATCAAATAAATTCTGTGGGGCAAAAATATTTCCAGTTCTTGGAAAATAGTTTTTACAGCAACTAACTAGTATACAGTTTTGGGTGCTGCATAGGAGAGGGAAATTGTATCACCTTAACAACCAAAGAAGAAAGTATACTTGCAACTAATGTTACTAAGTTCTAGTTATTTATTTTTTTATGTTGTTCAAGGAAATTTTAAAAAGAAATATTAGAATTCATAAATGTACAACTTATTTTTGAATTATGTATTATTCATAAACAAAAGCTTTCCCATATTTTTCAGTTATACTTTTAAAATTTAAAATATTGGGTTGTTCATGTTTCAGCCTTTTAAGTTAAATTGGCTAAATTGAAAAAGCTTTCTATCTTTCCGAACATTACCATACATATTATTATTTTAAAGTATGGAGACCTTCAAAATTATGTGGACAGGAGGCTTATTCTCAGCTTTTTGTATGGGGGAGTACTTCTAGGAATTCAAGAAACTCAGGATATATTAACTGACAATTTGAACTGACAGCAATGAAAAATTTCATGAATGAATGAAACATGAAAATCAGTATTTTCTAACTAGATATTAAAGAAAGTGTTCTTCATGTCAAATACAAATAATTTTGATTTAAATAAGCAAACTCTTTTCAAGTGCAATTTCTTTTTAACTTACTTTAGAAATAAATTTTCCTGAGAGACATTAAATAGTAATTACTACATATGTTCTTATCCTGTCATAACAGTCTGAAATGAAAATGTATTTTACTGTCTAACTTGATGAAGTTTTTAATGTCTTCATTCTCTGATGAAGGGCTATATTCTTATATTTTATTCACATTTATTATTATCTGCTCATGAAAATCTTAATTTCAAATGAAACATCTTATTTAATAAATTACTAAGAAACCTAAGAAGAAAGATATCACAATGTTGCTGACAGTAAAAGTTGTCAAAAAGCAGTGATTTCAGCTATAAACAAGAAGAAAGGACAAAAACAATAACATTTTTCACCTGTCGCATTAATAATATTTCTTCTTTTCTTACTCTCTGTTTTACTAATCTTCAGTTTAATATCTTTCGTTAATATATTTCCGGATTAAATTGTACTTATCTGTACAAAGAATGAAACACATGGATTCAAAACTATTCTTTCATATTTTCCTTGAGTATTCAGAATATCGCAGAACTTTAATATAAAAAAACTACTTCCGGTTTACACCAAAATATCTCTTTGTATAATTTTATTTTACTGTCTTATCAGATTTTAACTTTTTCCTTTTGTCCACTTCGATTTCCTGAAATACCCTTCATAGCTTAGGAAAGTAAAAAGCATATATAAGCCTACCATTCAAGTTATTGCACTTTTTAGTTGTTCTGACACTAAAAATATCTATTATGATAGTCTTTCCAAGACAGACAGATGTATGTGTTTACCTACCAGCACAATATTTCATTTTCGGGGAAGACTTAATCATACTAAAACGTATTCTTAATGTACTTTTATCTATGAAAACTATGAATTAATGAGTAGTTGTTCTGCATCAAGTTGACCTTATAGTGAATATTTTAACTTTCAGAAAGCTTTCTCTACAGAAATGATAGACTTAAAAATTATTCTCCGTTCTGCATAATCAGTGCTAAAAACCAGCTTAGGTTGTATTTAGTTGAAAGCTCTTCCTCTCCTTTGCTTTTTGAGGGTAGAAGGAGGGAGTTTTTCAAATAGAATTCAGTTTTTACTTTGGAACTTAAAACTATTGAGGACTGGGTCTGTTTAACTTAAGAGCAAAATAGTCTTACTGGAGCTCACTTTACATAGCTTTTTTGAATGGAGTAAAAGGATATTCCTTTAATCTGTCTTTTAATGGAGTTTTCTTTGGAGTATTCAGTTGCATTTCCAAAGACGTATTGGTGGCCAGCTCTGAGATACAACTAAAAAAAATCATGTGTCTGTTGTTCTCTCTCACTCAGGACATTATAACAAAAATAACTTGCAGTAATCCAGTATCTCAAAGAAAAGTTCACATTTCTTCAACTTGATATTTAGATAACAATTCTGTAAATGAGAACAGTGGGGCAATATCTTGTTCGAAATAATGCATTTTGAACTTTGGTCGTGTTCTTAATGGCTTTGCTGATTTCAGGCTTTAGTGAAGACAGCGAATTGGATTAAGAAAAGGCACAGCAGTTAATGTAAAGCCAGAAGTAAAATCAAAGTTGATGGAAAATATAACAGAATTTAGCATTGCTACAAAGATACTGTGATTTATGAGAGTAAGTAAACAGTCCTGGATTGTCAAAAGTTTATTTAACTTGCATTTTGTTTGGAACCTTAACATAAAATGCTTATATTTAATATCATAATTTAAAATTATTTCTGTAATTCATTATTCAACAATCAGCCACGAATTGATCAACCCCTCAGTCACTACTTCTGTAGTGAGAGTGGTAACTTTTGGGCTCCAGGGGAAACATGGAAATGATTAGAAGAGAACAGTGTAGTAGCTGTAATTAAACAAAGAGGTCTACAAACTCCAAGTACAGAAATAATTTCTGAAAATATGAAAAAAACATAAATACTACTGCTACTTTAGGGTGTTCTGAAAGTGTGATCCCAATGCTGAAAGCATTCCTAGGTTTATTTCTCTACCTGGCAAAAAAACCCAGTAGGTTCATCTCTAGATTTAGTTAATCAATAGAAATATAAATCCTATTTAAAAATCAAGATTAACAAAACCGGTTGTACTCCAGAAATATAGGTATATGGAATGTCAAGAAGTGAAAGGCTTCTATTCAGGTTGAAAACCATTCTATACTATTTGAATATTCCCCCCTTTTCTGCTCACTGGGTGTTTCATTGCATACGGTAAGTTAGACAAGCTTTCATAGAACCACAACAATTGATTTATTGTGTCTTACACTTGCTGTTGAATTAAATGGAGAAAATCAGACTAAGTGTAAGCATGCCTTGTCTAAACTTGGTAGAGTAATAACAGTGCTATTTTTGACCATGATGGCTTTTTCAGAGGCAATTTGGTATTGACCAAACAGTTGTTAGTGATGCACTGATGAATGACTTAAAGAAAGTGATTGTGCCATTTTTCATGAAAAAAACAGATGGATCAGGAAACAATGTGCTTCTGGTACATGTTCAAAAAGCTATAGAGTGTTTTATCTGAGGCATATTTCATATGAAGATTATTATCTAATATTTAAAGAAGTCTTAAAGGAACAGTAACCTGCTTTGATTTTTTTTCTTCTTTAAAGCTGAAGCTTTAAAAATTGATCCTATTTTTAAGAACTCCAGGTAAGGCTTATACATTATACTTTAAAGACAGATTATTTAGTTAAACTTCTATATAATGCTTAAACTATGGCTTATAAAACATCTAGTAGCTGTGAAAAAGAAAGTAACATCTCACTTCCTGTGTGGAACTAGAAACTTTACCAGAGTAAAGTGGAACCCAGCCATTCCCTTTGAGAATAGTGAGCAGAGACATCTGTAAATAAATTGAGAAGCTGGAAAGGCCAAATAAAGAATATGAGTTTATGTGGAATACCTTCCTGTAAGTATATGTAGCGTGTGACTGACCAAATTTTTTGTCAAGTTCTCTTTCCTTGTGCAAATCCAAAAAAATGGATGGGATTTTAAGAAAAATTACTATTCTGGAAACTTGGATTGGAGACTTCCATTGATTGCTCAAGTAAAAGCAGATCTGCTGGGAATCTGATTAGATGCTGGATATCCAAAAAACCATTTGTCTTATTGATACTATGGGAAAATACTGTGTGGCATTTCAGATTTCCTATATAAGAACAACTGTCACATGTCCTGATTCAGCAGGTGTTATTCGACAAGGCAGCAGCCCAAAGGCATCACATATAACATTTATCAAGCCAAATGGTAAGTGGATTAATATTCCATATAATCTGAAAAAGAAGCAGCGCTAGGTTTTGAGATAAAATCTGTTCCCTTTTTTGTCATTGAAAAGTAAGATTAATTAGTCTTTCTGTGACAGGTGCAAAAGAAACTCTTTTGAGATGCCCCACACTCTACTTTTGTCATGAACTAAGTGTGTATCAACAGATAGGGTGCTTTATAGATGCACAAAAGGTAGCTGCAATACTTAGAAGTTACTTCCTCAAGTAGAAGGGAAAAGGAAACATTTAGAAAGTAAGGTCATACTGCCTTTGGGCTGACAAAATGGAAATAGACAAGGATTACCAATGTTCAGTTGTTTCTCCTCAGATAATGTGTCTAGGAAACTTGAGCTGCTACAAAAAATCATTTAACTCAAAGAAAAAAAAAAAAAAAAAAGCAATGTTCGCAGCATCAAAACACATAGTAGCAACAGCAGAAATGAAATTAAAAAGTATTGGCAGGATGGCATTTGTCTGGGAGAAATGAAATGCAGTGTTCACACACAGTGATTCCTCAAAATGCAGAGTAACACATTATAGGCAAGTCTCTTCCCTAAGGAACCAAGTATTTTCAACTGGAATAAAAAAAAATGTCAAGAAAAATGTTTTTCTGTAGATATTTGTTTTCCTTACCAGCAGAACTGCAGGGATTCCTCCTTTTCTGCAAGAGGCAATCTATCCCTTTTATCAGGTGCTTGCAGAAATCATGAGTGCTCAAGCAGGTCACTCTCCCCTCCCTGCCACATCTGTGCTATGATTTTTCCTCTGGGTTACCCATTCCTGAGTGGGAACATTTTATGTGTTCAGCACTCTGAGATAAGCTCACAGCACTGAGCATTGAAGAGCTAGCATTCAGGTTCAAACCAGAGCCTTCATGATAACATGGGATGTCTCATTTATGCACTTCTTTGCTTCAGAGTGCATTTTCTTTTCAACTAGAGTTTGCTCTATTTATGGTACATTTTGATTAAGGCATTAGTAGAACAGAACAATAATCAAAACAAATTGACTTTCCTCAGGACAATATTTAGGAAATAGCATCAGAAAATTAGCTTTATTGTATTATTTTATTGTTTTGTTTGGTTGATCAGGTGAGAGAGCTGGCAGTTTTTGTCTTAGAAATATAAAAAGAAAAACTTTCACTTCTTTCCTGACTGTGTTTTTTCTTTGCCATGAAAGGCAGTACTGGCTGCTGAAGGTTGATTGGTCTTGCAATCTATCAGACACCAGAGTCCTCTGAACCTCTGGAATGGGGCATGGCCACTACCAAAATTGCTACTGAAAACACCCTGTACATATATATATCTATATATATATCACCCTATTTCAGAGAAGGTGCTTTCCATTCCTTTGTAAAACTTTGAATTAATACAGTAGTTATGGACCTGGAGGTGTGTTTTGTTTTGGAGCTGTAGAAGTGCAAGCACCATCAGCTGATTTTTAAAACCTTACTGGATATGCAGCAATGTTTATGCCTAAATGGGCACTAATCTTGTAGGCATACCTAATTTAAAATCTGTACCACAGCAGTAGTTTTATGATCAGTTTTAGTCCCATATAAATAAAACAGGTGAAAAAATATAATAAAAATTAGAGTCTTTTGGACAATTGTGGGTACAACACATCTATTTATCATCAGGCTTTAAAGGATATATTTTTCAAAAGACGCATAAAACCCTTTCCTTGTGCTTACGATTTTCTTTCTTCACACCTCTAACAGTTAAAGATAAAAAAGATGAGACAGAGAAGAGAGGAAAAGAGGCATAGAGAAGTCTGATATTACTAAGGCTCTGTCTGCTTTCTTTCTTGGCTCCAATGCTGAAACACATAAAGCGCAGTATCAGATCTATTTTTAAGAACAGAGAGAACTTAGACAAAGCCTCCTTTACACATGGTTGCTTTGAATTCCTTTTGAAAGTTTGGTGCAGCTGTGAGGTTAATTCTATGGCAGGAGACTTTCTGATACAATCATTGATTTCTTAATTGCCTTAGAGCTGCTAAGAAAATGTGATGTTTTGAGTACATTCCTTACCAGAATTGGAAAAGATATAATGAGTTCTTTGACTGAAAAACTAGACTGACCTACTTGGAGTTAACCCTTTTGTTATTTATTCAGCCTCAGGGGACTTTGGCTTAAAAGATAGTCTCCAATCTCCTTATTCCATGGTCAGACACTCTTGGATTGGAACTCAGAAATTACTTGTTGCTTAGTTATGGTTTTATTTATTTATTAATGAGCCTGATATTATCTCCTTGGGGCAACCTTGGAAACCATTTCTCACTTATGAGTACAGGCAATGACTCTCTTCCCCAACAGGTGTGATGAATTAAAATACTTTTAATTCAGATAGCATTAAAATAAGTGCTATGCAAATATTTTAGGTCAGATGCTAATCCTGTTATAGTTTTTAGTTATTGATCGAAAATTTCATAGCTACCTCATCATGTTTTTTTCAGTCACATGCAGTCTTCAGTGTTGGAATATGTGGTATTGCAATGTAGTAGTACAAAACACAGTTTCAAAGCTAATGTAAAGGATTTGACATGCACTCACAAGTTTCTTCTTTAATCTAAACCTTCAGCTTTCAGTGAAAAATGAATCAGCTGCAGCTTCTCCATCACGTTATTATTTATATTTTTCATGTTTTCCTAATTTCCTGCTGCAACAAAGCAAAAATAAGTGTATCTTAATCTGGGGTCCAGGATGGGGTTATCTTTGAGTACATTTGAATCTATGAGGAGTTTGCTGTTTTTCTTTCCATTGTTTGTAGAAAGTATGGGAAGAATAACTCAGAAAAAGGTCATATAGTTATGATACAACTCTTACTTGGATTTTTTTGGTATTTCTGAAGTCTTAATCATGCCACCAAATGGAACCTGAAAACTAGTTAAGGAATCACTTTATTGAAGGAGATGTCACGTGGGTCCTTTTGGAACATCCCTAGGAAGAGTTTCAGTTCTTCAGAACATTATTTTTACATGTGTTTCAACCCAAATTTTCTCAAATTCACTTTTATAAGTTATGCACCATCTAGTTCCTGCACGGCTTAAAGAGGAAAGGGTGTGACGGTCTTGGTACTTCTCTAGTCCTTTTCCTCAGATAATTTTAAATTCTAAACCTTTTTATGGACTAGTACCTGGATAGAGGACCCATCTTGAAAGTGAAAATATAGTATTCCATGCTCTTCAAATAATCTATACCAAATTATTCATTATTATATTACAACATTTCAATAATTTATACTGAACTCTTCCTAAATAGATCCATAGATTTAAAAGACTTAGCAGAAAAACACACAATAAATTTGACTAATAAAGAAGCTTTAATGAAAGAGGAACCCTTTCTGAGGCATATTCTGAGTAGATATACAAGTCAAATAAATTCAATAGTGTTTCTTGATGTATTCATTTCACTTGGAAGGCCAGATTTTCTAAGAATTATTTGATTTTTTAAATGGATCCATCTGAAAATCTTTTATCCCCTGAAAGTCAGGTTCATTTTCATTTTATATTGTCACTCCAGAAATTTAGTTAATGAAATATTTGTTGCACTTGTAAACCTTATCTGTCTGTCTAGTTATCATCCTGTCTTTCATTCTTGTGCACTAATGAGAAAAAGAAAAGGCAGGTAATTAATATATTTTGGACATTATCCAATAAGAAAGTAAATATTTCCAAGCCAATACAATTGCTTTATGCAAGCTCACATATTTCTTCTACAAAACAAAGTTACGGTTTCTGAGCTTGGAGTCCTAACACAGAACAGGACACTCCTGAACCAGAGCAGCTACAGCACAGTTCTAGGGTTTGTTTATTTAGTGAGAATCTCAGCTACAGCACTTATTGCCAGGTTTGTGATCTTGACAAAACTGAACAAGAAGATAACATTTGTTGGAGCTGTGGGTGCCAGAGGGAAATCAAATAAAAGTTAATAAGTGATGCACACCGCTGAAAAATATGATTACAGTTTGAAGATCTGCTGTTGTTCCTGCTGCTGCAATCAAATCTCAACCTAAAGGCAGAAAAAAGCTACAAAGGGCAACTCTTTGGGAACATCACTTCAGTGCCTGGTAGTTGGATACATGTAAGTCAATTAGTGACATCTATTTGCAAGACAGCACCAGAACACTTCTGAACATAAAGCTGGTATTGCACTGGAAGTGTGTCTATAAGAACGATTGTATTGCCCAGGCAAGAATGAGTCAACTAAATGTTGCAGTGTGTGATATAAAATGTATGGGCCATGTATGCTCTTGTAAAGGAAAGACATCTTACACACTATACATGGATTGTCTAGGTGTTTGTTTATCAGGGGATTTTTTCATTTGCTTTTCTCTTCTGCAAATGTTCCTTCTCTCATGAAATTAAACAAACAAAATGTTTAAACAGGTGACAAACTGAAAGTCTGGTGAATAATGTTCATTTACTTTCTTTCTGGTACTGATGTTGCTTGTAAAGACTCGAGTTTATTATTGGAGATTATGAGACACATAAGAACTCTAAGAAATTTGGTGCCTCTGTACAATCTGCCCATTTTGTTCTCAGTTTTTCAAAAGCCCATTGGCAGCAAACTGAGGGTACATTGGTAACTAATAGCAACAGTGGTCTTGACTGAAAATGAGTATGTTTAAGTAAAACATGGTATTGTTTTAGGAATATCTGGAGATAATGTTTTGTCAACTAAATAAAATGTTCTATCCAGCATAGTATTCTAACTTGTCATGTAATTGTATAATAACCCTTCGAATGCACTGATATATTTTGCACTGAGTGCATATTATTGATAAGGTTCATTACTAGGACAAGTGGTTTCTGGTTGTTTTCAATTTTTTCATCAATAGGGTGTTTAAAGATGTGTCTAAAACACAGTTATCTTCCTAATTTCAAACATTAAATGGTCGCTTTATGAATGCAACTTTATGCTTGCCTACAGTAATGGAAGTATTGTAAAGAGAAAACGTTGTCTTTAATAATGTCTTATGAAGAATTCCCACTTGTAATTGGCACAAAATCAATATTATGCTCTTATTGACTGATTATTTTATTTCTGTTGTGACGTGATTTCATTTGCAGACCTTAATGGAAAGAAAAATGATTTAACTTTATGAAGGACACCTTAAAATATTTCCTCTGACATGCCTCACAGAGGAACTTGCTAGTTTTTTTGGGTTTTTTTAAGATTATCAGAAAGGATCTTGAAAGTGCCTTTCACCATCCTTACAGTGAAACCAATTCACAGGGAGGAACAAAATAGAACAAACATGATCATATTATGACTCTGAAAACAAATGTCATGCATTTGGCCTTCTTAATAATAAGATTTTGCATCTCAAACTTTATTTTCTATACAGTTTTAAACCATTAAAGCACTTTTTTTTTTTTTAATAGCATCTTGTACATCATACATTATATGAACTCCTTCTGCTATGTCTCTATCTCTTTTCCTATCTTTCTCTTCCTAGCTGTCCTTTCTTTGGGTAATCACAAATCCCAGAATGGCTATGCAACCCTTTTTCCAGTTACAGTTCCAGAGTTGTTAAAATAAAAACTATTGTTGTTGTTATACAGATTATTTCATTCACTCCAAGGGATCTTTTATTAAAGAATCTTGTTTCCCTGCCTCTGAGCCTGGTCACAACAGATGAGCTAGTTCTGAAAAGTGGGAATGTCTGAGCTAACACAAGGTTTCCTCTTTCACTTGTGACAACCCTTCCGTAAGGGAAAGTCACCTTCTCTGGGCCGCTACAGGTATCTATAGCCAAACACACTTAATTTCTTTAGTTATTCGTTGATTTGGAATTCTACAATAAAGCACCAGTTTTATTTACTCTCTGGCATCACAGGATGCCAAACACATTCCTTTTGATGGGTTTGTTCAGCCAGAAGAAAACCGCAGGTGTCACTGCTAAGCATAGATTGTTACCAGTTGACCTTGAGTGAACTTATTTGGCGGGTCCCTCAGACACCCTAAATGTCTGAGAAAGGAAAAAAAAGTTGGCTTGTGATTCAGACACTTCAGTAAGAAATTGTAGTCAGAGGGTTGGGAAGTTTTTTAGTTTCTGCCTTGCGGTTCTGAACCTGTACTCCTGAATTCTGCAGCACTCGAATTCTGCAGCACTCTTGACACTCCTTTAGGAAGAATCTCCATCTACTTTCAGTGACCACACACATGGGGTCCCCAGCAGGTGATGTGGTTTGGCACGTGTCACTGCTTGCTTTCTTTACAATGAGCAGTGAAAATGCAGTGCAGAGAGAGCTACATCATTGCTCTGCAGGGATCTTAGTGATACCAGCAGAGAAAACCTATTTCTCTACTGTGAAATGTGTCACAGCGGTCTATAGCTTTGTTACTGTGAGGCACCTTGTACAAGGTCATCTGTTAAGGTGATCCCAAATCTTATTTGGGTCAATGGAACCTTTCTGTCTTGGAGAGCTCTGTTGTGCTCAGCTGGATTTTTTTCTTACTTCTGAGTTCTCAAAGAAAGATTTTACAGTTCTGCTGTGCCTAGAAACATTTTTATTTTACATTTATGTAAAAAAAAAATAAATTAGAATGTAAATCTCATAGGGTATAAGGATGTGTCAGTAAATTGAAATCCATGCCTATTTAATTCTTCAAATACATAAATAGTTATACTACTCCAAATATCTCTAACCTTACAGAAAATACACAAAAATTACTTTTGTAGGCCTGAAGTAGATTGTAAATATGTTAAGTACTTTATTCTTGTCTTTGAACTGTACATTTAATAGTAGCATTTTAGAGTAAATAGAAATTTTTGTGCATCAGATGATCTTGTTGAACTTGTACTCATATCACCTAGCCTGGGTTAATATAGTTTGACAATCTGTTAGTATTATTACTATTAAAAAATTCAAGGAGAGGATTTTATTTGGTTACAGGTAAAATTTTTCCAACATTGTCATTGTTTCTGGAACAATTCTTAGGTAAAGCAGATGTATTCTGTGAAATCATATTTTCAGGGAAAAGAAAAAAAAAAGGTTTCTGCAATGGCATGGTCACGAAAAAGTAATTTTGGAAAAAAAAATAATTCCTCTGTTACTGATGATCTCAAATGAAGATGATTTAATTCAGGTATGAGATATATTAAGCATTATTCCTTACTTCTCAACTGAAGTTCATCTCTTACTCTTTCCCTACATATGAAGGGTGGCAAAGACTTATTGCTAAGCAAAGTCAAAATCTATTACATTTTAAGATACTTCCAAATACTATTCCATGTCACCTCTTCAACGCAGTAGTTTACAGAAAAATGAATACACTGTAAATGGGACTTGTGGGCAGAGTAATGGTCAATTGACAAAATGTGACTTTGCCCTGGTTCTTAGGTCCCATCTCATAATCAGCCATCATCTAAATGCTGAATGAGAAATATTAAATTCAACAGTCCATAAGACAGATGCTGTGTGATATGAGCACTGCCAGTTTCATCTCTCAGGAGCTGGAGAGGTGACATTTGTTGTGCAGCCCCAGCTCTGATGAACAAAATCATCAGCTGTGGGAAGAGGTTTGCTGGCTGGACTCGGGAGACGCACCTGGAGTGTGGGGTGGGAACTCTGGGGATGCTCTGCTTGAACTGTTCTGGGCAGTGGTCAGCCAGCCAGCCAAAACCAACATCCCTGGAGCACAGGGAAATTCCACAATGGGAAAGGTGAGCCTCTGAGCATCCGCCTGGCTTTCTGAGGAATTCTGGCAGTAAGTCACATATTTTCTCCACAAGCTCCCTTGGAAGGTATACAGAGCATGTCAGTGCTCTCAGTGATTTAATGCATTTGAAAGTGCCTCACCACTTGCTATAATCAGTAATTCAGATAACTTGGTTGGAAGTTAAAATATTTGTGATAATGTTCTAGCCTGAAGTATATACTAGGTTTTATTTTCTTTCTTTCTCACAGTAGTTTTTCTTCCCTCTTGTAGTGATAAGCAATGATAAGATCCAATTATTAAGTTGGGAGCATTATTATAAGAAATGATAAGAGTAGCTTGTTTCTAAATGTTTTGTCCTTTTCCTAGTAAATTGAATTTTGACAGTGAAAAATTGACATTTTATGAAATTGAGGTTTGGCAAGATCTGATATGCTCCCTGAATGAGATGGAAGAAATGCATTTTATGCTTTAACTGTTAGATAGTTTATTTTCATTTAATATTTATTTAATTATCAGTAAAGAGGTGAGTGAATACATCTTTGGAGGGAACATGTACCAAGGTTACAGTCTAAAGTTATATTGAAAAATATATGTAACATTTTGAATGTAAAGAAAATCCAAACATTATATATATGGTTTAAAAGATATATATAATGTAATACGATTAAATTGTGTATATTGCGTTCACATTAAAAGTCTGCATCTGCAGCTGTTGTGCAGTTCATAAGTCTTTTAAGAATAAGGTAAATAACGTCATTTTGTAGCCTTTAGAGATAAATACTTCCGTGTGAAATTTAAAATTAATTATTCCATCTGGGGTTCAAATTTGTTGTATAATCACAGTCCACACTATACAACAAGACAACGCAAAATGTGGATTAAATTAGTGGTGGGTAAATCTCAAAATATTTGACTATTCTTCAAACATTCTGGGTCTGAAAATCTGGACAGCAAATACTGTAAGAATTGCCTGTAGCTTGTTGGTGTCTCGTATCCAGTCTTAGAAGGATCATGGCAGAACCAAGACGCAAAGCATATACAACATGAATAAAAGCAAAGTGGAAAAAAAAATCCAGATTTTCCAATTTACTGAGGAAAAATATTCTCTAAATCGTTTCAAGTAGAGGAAGGAATGTACCTTTGTTTGACCAGAATCATCCAAATGAACTTTCATAAAGAAGAATTTGGGTTCTAATATCTGCTGGTACATTGTCATTGCTAGCAAATGGCTACTTGTACCTATAGGAAAACCAAAAAAACAGCGGTGGTATTATGTGTCACTTGTAACCCAAATTAAGCAGAATGTCCAAAAGGGGGCAAGAAATAAAGGATTTTGCAATAGTAAAAATCTCAGGAAGTCACTTCATCAATTTTTCATATCCTGATAATTTTATTTCAGGCACCAACAGACTATATAATACATATGTTTCAAAGTTTAGACATCTGTTGCAAATTTACAGACAGTAGGTAGTTTGCCAAACAACCCAACAGAGACAGGAGCGCACCTGCTCAAACAAGTTGGAAGCATTACAAATGCACAGTCTTGACCTAGGCGGTGTGAAACACCAACGCTGGTTTCAAAGTGCTAAAAAAAAGAAAAAAAGAAAAAGAGGAAATTTCAGCTATGTGATCTGCAATTTATTGATTGATGAACACATCTGCTGATTTAATATTCATACCCTATGCCAAGTAAATTATGCTTCTTTACAGAAGCCTATTTTCAAAAATGGCAAGTTTATAAAGAGTCCCTCGCGTTTTGAATTTTTGAGCAGAACAAAAATTCCAGTACTACATGGCTGACCCCAATGAATTTGTTGAAAAGGATGGTTCTGTAGGAGAGAAAAACAGTGAGACAAGCTTAATGAACTAGAAAATATCAGCTGGAGACAACAGGATTCAATGTTGGCTGAATTCCCACTGGATCAGGCTCTGTGTGAAGGGACAGCCACACTGGGGAATAGGATCTCGTGTATAATCTAGTCCCTCGTAATGGGACCTCTGTTATCTGCTCTAATGAAAGATGTGTCTGTGCAGTCAGTGCTCTGCAGGCAGATGTGAATTTGCTCTGCCAGTTTGATAACCTTCCTGGAAGCTGTGTGTGTCAGACAATGAACCTTAGCTAATGCACATTGTTTCTCATTGGGGCTTATTAGCCCAGATTTGATGGTATTTGGTGTATCTGCTTTGTTTCTGATGTGAAGTTGCTGGCTTCCAACTTGCCCAAAGCATGGGCAGTTGCCATCACTGTGTTCAGCTGCATTTGGCCTTGAAACGCAGTGCAGACATACTTTCAATATTTCAGAAAAAAAGACGATGTTACCATGAAAAATGGAGTTTGATGCATTGTTAACAAACTATTCAAACTGAAGAGAAAAAAAAAACAAAACAAAACAAAAACACTCGAGAATTCTTTTGGGGGTGAGAAACACAGTATATGGTAGGTATTTAAAAACAAAATTAAGATAGATTCTCAAGCAGCTAAAAATCAGAAGTTCAGGTAGCATTTCTATATACTGGAAGTGAGATGACAGTGATAGCAACACATCGTAAAACTATGTTTCTTGAGTAAAACAAAGATGTTTGTTTCACCAAGGTCTATCAAGCTGGGTCTCTGGGACTTCTGCATGAACTTGAAGGCATGAAGATGGAGTGATATTAAGGGAAAATGCTTAATTCTCAGGTAGAGTCCTATATGAAAGATCATAGTTTTTTCTCCACTAAATCAATTTCTATGAAAAAGGTAGAGGTTATACATAAGGATTCAGAGTTACACTTTGAAGATTTTCCTATAGATGAGCAAGGCCATGAGGATATGGCAATGTGGTGTACCTTACTGCTAATGCAGCTCAAATCCCTGTGGAGGAATCCACAAGACAAAGCACTGTCGCAGTTTAGCTGGTACAACATTGTAAAGAGAGAGTTAAATGTTTTTGCTTAGCATGAAAAAAAAAAAATCAGTAAAAAAATAAGCAAATTAACAGCATGGATAAGGATTTGAAAAGCAGTTAAAAATATATAGCTCACCATTCCTACTACTTGTAATTTTTCTCAATGTCTGCATGTATGTGGGGATTTCAAGTGGAAGTAAATTCATCTGTTCCCAGAAGATTGCATCCTGGATCCTCGTGTGTAGAGCTTATGGCCAGTCATGCTTCTTTGAGTTCTCACTGAGCCAACCCTCTAGTTTACAGTCTGCCTTTGGCCCTTATCACATATAAAATATATTTTTAATTTCCCTTTTTCCTTCCAAAACATTCTAGTCTCACTCTGGAACAGTATGAACAGATGGGATGATGCAACACAGAAAAGCAGTAGTAAACTCAGACAAAATAATCCAAGAAAGTAATAAAAAAGTTGAAAAGTATCATAACTCTGAGTTAGTCCTCAGGAGAACAGTGGTGTTTATGGAAGATAGAACACTATAAAAATACAAAATATAGTCAATGTGAAGGAAGAAAAATAGATCTTGACAATTAAGGTGTTTCAGAAATGTTACACGAATTTTATCTTTTTTTTTTTTCCTTGTCTTGGCATCCTTTTCATGAAAAACTACATGGCTTAATAGGTTACCATAAGAAAACCTTGATTATTCCTTATTTTAAGTTACTCAGCAGCCTCTAGCACAGGAAAGAGATGGTTGCATTGGAGCAAGTCCAGAGGAATCCACAAAGATGATCAGAGGGCTCGAGCACCTCTCCTATGTAGACAGCATGTGCAGCATGCTGGTGTTGTGCAGCATGGAGAAGAGAAGGCTCCAAGGAAACCTTAGAGCCCCTTCCAGTACCTGAAGGGCTACAAGAAAGTCAGAGAGGGACTTTTCACCAGGGTATGCAGTGACAGGACAAGGGATAATGGCTTTAAACTAAAAGAGAGTGGGTTTAGATTAGACATTAGGAAGAAATTTTTTACAGTGCAGGTGGTGAGACACTGGAACATGTTGCCCAGAGTGGTGGTAGATGCCCCATACCTGGAAACATTCAAATTCATGTTGCACGGGGCTCTGATCTGCTTGAAGATGTCCCAGCAGGGGGGTTGGACTGGAAGACCTTTAAAGATCCTTTCTAACCCAAACCATTCTATGAAGATTGGAATCCTCAGGTTGTCCAAATTTCTGCAGAAGAAGACAAAACTAGAGGGTTTTTTTATAATTCACCAAGCAGTAGGGAAGCAAGGTAGACTCCAGGTTCATCTGTTTCCAAGGACAGCCAGCTGTATAAGGAATATTCCCTGACATGCATATTGATGGTCATAAATGCATAGTTTATTGTAAAGTGTCTTCTATTATATCAGACTCTGATTACACCAAATATTTTTGTACTTTCTACAATCCCTCTAGAATGCAACTTTTGGGAATGACTGTTTTTGGGTTTTTTTACACAGTGATTTAAGGGCTATATCTGTGCTGTATGTCTGTGGCAGGTTTATTTTTCCTTCTTCAATATGATGTGTTAAAAATGAACTACAAAAAACTGAATAATATTGTCTGTGAACTAATGTTTCTGCGCCCTTATCATTGGGGTCTCCTGATTTATAAGCAGCTACTCTTTAGTGAGTCTATCAATCTATTAACACAAGTCTCTTTTTTCTTGTTTTTCTCTTGCAGCTCTACAAATTTGGTTTTTAAGGCTTCCAGTTTTTCAGGAAGTGTTCAAAAAACCCATTAAAGATTTCAATTACCACCTTTAATATAGAAGTCAGTTTTGAAACATTGCTACAGACTCTGCTCTAAAATCTTTATGCTTTCCTTCTAGCTTTTTAATTGTGTCCTTTTTTTTTTTCTCAGATGCTTGAAGGAAACAAATGTTTTTAAACGTGTGCATTCTTTTCCCAAAGAAAAAAAAAATCAATAAAATTACTCATTTGGAGTTCTATTCATAGATTCTGTCTGTTTTTGCAATTTGCCACCTCCTTGTTTGTGGGTTGTGTTGTTTTTTCTATTTTTTTTCCCTCTCATTTCTCAGATGTGTCTCAGTTTTCACTGTAATGAATTGTAAATACTCTTTCTGCATCTACACGATGCTGTTTCTCATCTGGCTTTTCTTTTTCTGTGGTGATGGCTGCATTGAACCTTATTTCTGTTCAGTGCATCAATCTAATTTCTCGCTCTTGATGCCACTTAATGAGTTAATGAGAGACTTCTGGTTATGCTTACACACCCTTCAGATATCTGATGTGTGGCACAAGTTCAAAACAAATGACCCATTTCCTGTTGTGAGGTGTTTAAATTACACAGCATAAGGTTCTTTTATATTTTAAGTAATTTTGTCTTTGGAGATGTAAAATGTGCCTAACAATGAAATATTAAATCAGTAATCAGCTAATTCAAACAAGTCTCCTACCTGGGAAGCAACAACATTCTTCTACATGGACTCAAAATAAAAGAAGTTTGTGTACTGTATTTCACACAGAACATGTTCCTTTACACTTTGTCGCTCTTGTGTTGCTGTTTACACTTGTGGTGTTTACACTTTGTCATTCTTAACTTTGGCACCCTTAAACATCCAAAGGAGGGGCAACAAAGATGGTGAAGGGCCTGGAGGGGAAGCCATATGAGGAGCAGCTGAGGGCACTTGGTCTGTTCAGCCTGGAGAAGAGGAGATTGAGGGGTGACCTCATTGCAGTTACAACCTCCTTGTGAGGGGAAGAGGAGGGGCAGGCACTGATCTCTGCGCTGTGGTGACCAGTGACAGGATCTGAGGGAATGCCCAAAGGTTGTGTCAGGGGATGTTTAGGTTGGATATTAGAAAAAGGTTCTTCACCCAGAGGCTAATTGGATGCTGGAACAGGCTCCCCAGGGATGTGGTGGTAGCACTAAGCCTGATGGACTTGAAGAAGCGTTTGGACAACGTTCTCAGGCATATGGTGGGATACTGGGGGCTCTACTTTGCATGACTTTGCATGGACACTGTTGGTCCTTGTGGATCTCTTCCAACTCAGGATATTCTATGGTTCTATGAACTCCCAAGCATTCATTTATAGAGATTTTCACATATTTCTCATGAACAATTTTGTAATGTTAAAAAAAAATCATTCTCTGGATATTGTTTTATGTCTTCTTGCACATCTGCCGCATTAAGCTTGATAGATTCCTTTAAAGGAATTCTTACTGAATTAGATTGTTCCATCCACATTCTTAATTTAAATGATAGACACAGCAGATTGTAAAATTTATTCCAGTTTTCAGTCAGAATAATTTGATAGCTAGAAGATGCCACACGTGAAACTGTTGGTGATATGTCTCAAAAGGGACATGTCTATATATTTGTATATTCATGTGCCAAGTTACTTGAATGCTGATTTGGGACATTATGGAGGGACTTCATTCTGTTTAAGAAAAATTAAAAAACAAAAACCTCCATACCTGGCAGTTTAGGACAGATGATTCAGGTACCATATACTTCATGCTAATTTAATGAGATATCCAGTTCCCTTGGACAATGACAGTGAGATTTCACACACACAAAAAAAAAAAAAAAAAAAAAAAAAAAAAAAAAAAAAAAAAAAAGAGAGAGAGAAATACACATAGTGGCTTTCACTTTTAGTAGATTCCATATACCAAAATTTGTCTGAAAGTCAGGCATAGAGAAATAGTTTAACTGCTTCACTACGTGCGGCACCAGGTATTAGAACTGAAGTGAAGGAATACAGTAATGGGCTTTTTCAGTTCTTTGGCTAGAAGTGAACACTCATTTGGTAAAATCTCATAAACCCCTCTTACCTTGTTTATATTTGTATTGAGGACAATAAATAGTTAAGGTTTGAGAGAGACAAGTTAAAGTAGTATTTAAGCTCAAGTTGTACTCTAGGCTTTAAAATATTACTGAAACACCATCACTATCCATGTAAATATTTTAATTTATAAATTAAAACTATTCTACATAAACAAAATATATTAATTGAAATCATATGTGAAGCTTATTCTATGAGATTCTGGAGACTGTTCTGGCCTTGCTGTGCATTAAGGAAAAATCTCATTACAATTCTAGTTGCAAATTTTCCTGATGCAAGGAGGTCTTCCTCAATGTGATGTAGCCAGATCTCAAGTCTATATCCTCTGATATCCTTGAAATACAAAAGCTACAGTGAAACACAGTCCTTTAGAAGGTTTAGTCAAAGTCAGACGCAGTCTGGCCATCTCCATTTGGTAGTCTTGGAAAGTCATAATCCTAGAAATGTGGGTAGGAAAGCTTGTCTAGAGGATGTTTAGTCCAACCTCCTGTAAAAAGACAGACTATTGCCAAGACCAGGCTGGGTCAGCCACAGCTTTGCCTCATCAAGTGTGGGAAACACCAAGGATGGAGGCTCCTCAGTCTCTTGATGTGCAACCAGTTCCATTGACAACCGCACTCCTAGTGAAGTAGTTTTGCCTAATCCCATCTGTACCTCTCCCATCTCAATTTGTGGCCATTTTCCCTTGTTATATTGGGTGTCATTTTGAAGAAACATTTGGTTCCATCATCTTCAGGAGATGCCTTTCCTTCAGGAGGCTGTAGGCTCACCTTAAATCAGTCTTTAACCTTTTTTCTGCTGCACTACACAAACCCAGTGCTTTCAACCTCCATGAACCAAGAATGTGCTCTAGGCTTCATAACACATTTTTCATTGATTTTACACAATGTTAAGAACTTCGGTGACCCTTTTAATGTCAGGTTTTACTAGGCACAGAATAGGCAAGTCCCACAGAAAGGCTATCTGATTTGCGTTAGTGTATTTATGTCACAGGGTGCCATAAAAAAGCCACAGGGCACAGAGGCTCAGGCTGCAGCCCAGAAAGAAGTTCTTATCTATTGTGTGAAAATTATTTGAGCATTTAAAACAAAATAGCCTCTTAGTGATGAATTTGTGAAAACAGTTATAAAGTGTATAGAACAACATGGTAAACTGTAAAGAAATTTGTCGCTGAACAGTTATTCCTAATCAGCCAGATGAGCTCACTGACAATGATATTTAAGATATATGTATTGAAAAACAACAATGAGCATTCAAAATGCTTATTTTTGTGAATTAGAAAGGGAAAACTATGCAATATATAAAATGATAAAAGAAAGGTCAAAAAAGGATACTATTTCAGAGAATGATTTATAACCATGTATTGTGTATTTCAGAAAATTACAGGATTGGACCTACAATACAGTTTGAATCAAATAAATAGTTGTGCAGCATTTTTGCATACTGTACTAAAGAAAACAAAGAAAATAATTGTACAGACACTTGAACAGGAGTACAGATTGCAAATGGTTTTCATAGGTGTATGATTGAGTCCCGGTTTTAAGGTATTGACTGATTTTAAGGATAATCATAAATAATTAAACTGGG
>VWZG01001688.1:1694-22567 GCA_013396735.1 Grallaria varia
TTAATAATAAATGAACCAAATCAGGCAACATTCTTTGGTTATTAAATTATAAAGAAAAAATTATAAAAAGGAAAAAATTGTGTTAGGAAACCAAAGTGACTTCAGTTAGAAAAGATGTGAAGGTGGTTTTACTTATTGTTGCAGAAATGCTGTTACCTACTGTGAAACAGTGGGTCAGCTAACAAGAGAACGGGTTAAGATATACGGCATGCAGTCTGCTTTTGTAACTTCATTCCAATAGATCATACATAATCGAGTAGGTTTTTGTAGGATTCTTTATCAACTGGGTTCTGTTGTTGTTCAGCAAAGATGGGGCAGAATTAAAAGTTCAGTTGCTTTTATAGTCTATTGAGAAAACTTTCCTTCATCTGATGTTTTCTCTGGACTGCCTATTAAAGCCTGGAATAAAGCGAGCTCAGAAATTTTTCATATAGAGAAGTTATTTTGCAGTGTGCCTTTTTCTGATTAAAGCCTCAGTGACCTCCTTCTTTCTTTTCTTTCTTTTTCTGTTTCTTTCATTCTTTTTCATTTTTTCTTTGACAATCTTATTACTCTCAATTTTGTAAAACCTGTTTCTTGTTAGAAATCTTCAGTAGGTAGCACCTAAGAATGGGCAGTGAAAAAGCATTAAATTTGTCTTTGTTATAATTAGGTAGTGCTTGTTAACAAAGAAAAGGGAGGCGTTTCGGTTTTTTATTACTTTTCTTCTTTTCCTTAAATTTCAGGAAGATAAACATTGCACCAGTAAGACTGCCAAAAAGTTGTTTAAGAGACAGGATTCCTTTGACTGCTTGTCATATAGTGTTGTGCAGTGTTGACATCAATCAATATCTATAACAGGTTGTGATTTTTGCTGACTTTTGTTGCAAAGCTGAAACGAACTGTATTTTATTGTACATGTACCAAATAGCAACTTTCTTCATTTACTCCACCTTTTTATCTTTGGTTAAGCACAAGTAGAGGGACAGAAATGGAACTCAACAAGATTTTTTCCATCTTCTCTGCTAAGACTATCCTAACCCATAATATGTGTCTGTGTCTGTGTTTTCCTAATTAAGGTATAACTTCACCACAAAATAGTTTTGATTTGTGTAAATGTGTACATTCTCATATAATTATTATATAAAATATTTATGTATACAATGTGTTTGTTTAATCTGGTCAAAATTATCTATAGTGTCAACTCATTTCAGCTGATTTGGCCTACATGTATCTTCATCTAGTTTGGAACTATTGAACTTCTTGTTGTCAATCTTAGTAAAATTTATCATTTATCCGTTATTATATGATCCCAGGGGAAAAATGGGGGTAGTAGTGTTTATTTTTAAGAAAAGTATGCAATTATGGCTCATGTAGATGTGTTCCATTAGGAAGCAAATGAATTTCTAGTCTGTGTAGCAATAACGTGGTAACTGCACATCTGGGAGCAAAACAGATTGCTCTATCTATGACCCATTTGAACATGCAACATTCTGGTGTATCATTGTTGTCAAGTCCCATTGAAGTCAATGATGCAAGTCCCATTTTCAAGTCAAGGGAATTTTGTATCATACAAATAATAGGTAAAGAAGCAACTGCCTAAGCTGCTCACTGAACAACATACTGACCCTGCAATGCACAAGAGTAAAAAATGCATTATTTTTGCATAGCACGTGCTATACTTAGTTGCACAATTTAATATTACATGGAAAATTTCATTACAGAAATATTAACATAATATTGTTCAGAATGCTTGCTCACTGACAAATTCGATAATTCTGAATCATTTAAATTTAGAAAAGGTATAAACAACTAAAATAAATCTTATCATGAAAAATATCAAGTAAGCTTTTTAATAGAAAAACCTGTTGCCCTGCCTATAAGACTGTGATGGATATAACTGATCCTGCCAGGAAAACTAAAGTTATCCAATAATTGATATTCATCCTTTACTTTCTCAGCCTGGTATAATTCTATTTATAGTTGTAGTCAGTGATATTATTTTTATCTTAAAAGCATTAACTTCTCTTTTTTTCCATTTGGTCTCTCCAGACTACCAACTGTGCAAAACATATTGTTCATGCCACCTGCAAATGATACCACTAAAACACATGGCATCATCAGTTGATTTTATGATCCTTCACTGCAATTTAATTGCTTTATTTGACTACATAAATCCTTAGCTGAAATTCAAAGCTTCAAGATTCTTCCATTTTTCCAGGATGCTTATATTCTAGGTATCAACCAAGATGCATTATAATGTTTTACTATCACAGAGATGAATTTAAATGCCTGGATCACACAAATTGCATCATCAAAACAGATATATTTGGATCCACAATGTAAGTTATATTTCCTATGGCAAGCAGTGAAAAATAGGTGTGAAAAAAAAAATTTGCCTGTGGTGTCTGAACAGCATCCAGAAAACAAATCTGTAGGAAAAAAGGATCAATATTACTTCAAACTAATCTGTTATCTCTTCTTTTCATGCCCTTTTTGTAAACCACTGGGTATATGATTTTAATTGATTGATTCTGAGGGTGAAAGGGACCCCTAGAGAAGGAGCCTCTTTAATTTCTGTAGTTTTTGTGAATGTAGACTTGACTAACTAGTGAGACAATGTTGCATAAAATCTTTGTGTTTAGAATTATTATGATGATGTTACAAAGCAATTATAATATTTTAATTTAAACTTTCAAATTCCAACGTGATGACATTTGAGTGCCTGTGCCCTTTACATAGATTTTGAATCCAGAAACGTTTATGCTCTCCTTTTCTTTTACTTCTTGGTATTCAGGCACATTGAAAAAAGGACACTAATGGCCCTTTTTCCCCATTTGTGTTTTTATCTTCTAAGGAGAAAGATCAAGAGTATTGCATTTTCTTAAATCCTTTGATTTTTCACATAATCCCTATACTACTTAATATTGCCACATTAAATTGCACCTGCTGAAATGCTCAGCAGAAGAAATTACTTTGCCTGTGTGCTCTGAAGCGTGGGAAATGACTGGTCTCTCTAATTTTCCAAATTCAGTGCTGAGTCTGTGGGTGTGTTGCAAAAGAACTCCCATCTTTCCCCTCTCATGAACTTCACCCTTGAAGCTGGTAGTGTCATGATTCCTGGGAAACAAGGATTATGGGATGAGTTTTCAACCTGCAGAAGCTAGAAGAGGCAGTATATTGTGGGGTCATATAAGCCAGACTCATAAAGGCACAGAAAACTGAGGTCAGCATTGTCCTTGAGTCACCATAGGGAATACATAGCAGTGTTCTGAAATAAAAATTAAAAAAAAAAATCCTTACATATTGCTAGCCACCCTGAAGAAAATAATATAAAGTTGATGTCACTTACATATTAGATTTGCAATTGTCACTTTTTGCTGTCTGCTAGTCTGTTAGGTATGGAAGAACTTGGACAGAAGCTGTGAGCTGATGAAGACCCATATTCCCTGTTCAGCTAGCCCTCTTTAATGGCAACAGCAAAACCAGCAATTCTTGTTTTTAAAATATTTCTTTTATATAGAAATACATATTAATAGGATAATTTTAAGCAAAAGTTACAGCAGGAACAGTTTTCCCAATACTTCCCTTAAAAAAAATAACCCTCAAGCTATGACACAGCTTCATAAGGGTGGAAGTCAAACTTATGTTAAAAGTGGGCAATACTTTTCTAATATTATCTGTTCTGTACTAAGTTGATGGTTTTAACAAAGAAAGTACTAGAGCACACAAAACATCAGAACAACAAGAAAAATATTAAATGGATCTGAGGATCAGTTTTGTAAGAATATCCATTTTCAGGTTGAAACTATTGTCTTTTATATTCAATTTATTTTGGTTTGTCTCTGTTGCTTTTGGATTCTTGTTTTGTACTCTCTTGAGAAATTCTAGGCTATTGACAGTTTTCCTATGAAATCATCCTGTTTACAACTCTTGTTGAAACTGTTCTGTTTCTGTAAAATACTTCAGCTTCAATAAAATTTCAATTTCCATCCCATCTTAAGTAGCTTAAGAGCTTTAGTGACTATATGGCAGCAGAAAAACCTATTTCACAAAAAATCCTTGCTGGGTCCCAAAGGACATTTATGCTACACTTTAATATAGAGAAAATCTGGCAGCAAAACCAGTCTTGCCAAGGTTTCATATAAAATATTTTAGCCTCTAAAATGTTTCAGATGAGAAATTTTGGGACAACTGAAGTTTCATTTGTTTGTTGGTTTGTTTATTTGTTTCATAGTATCGTAGAACAGTCCATGTTGGAAGGAACCTCCAAAGATCATCTCATTCAACTTTTTGTGGGAACAGGAGCCTCGATGAGATTATCTAGTATCATGTCCAACCACATCTTGAAAACCTCCAGTAATGGGTACATCACCAAGTCCCTGGAGAAGTTGTTCCAGTGAATTGTTTTCACTGTAAAACACTTCTTTCTTCTGTTGAGGTGAAACCTTTCCCAGTGCAACTTGTGCCCTTTGCCCCTTGTCTTCTCCATGTGGCTCCTTCTGAAAACTAATCTAACTGTATTTTGCTTGAATTCTGGAGAGTAAAACTGGCCACAATACCCCAGTTGCAGCCTGACTAGCACTGAGCAGAGTAGGATGATCATATGTCTAGCTCTGCTAGTAATTACCCTGCAGGTGCAGCCCAGGAACTATTTCTAGCTGCAGCACTGCACTGCTGACCCATGTTCAACTTGTCTACCAGGATTTCTGTGTCCCTTTCATCAAGTGCTCCCCACAGCCATACAGATCCTAGCCTATAATGGCATCTTTGGTTATGCTGCCTGAGGTGCAGGACTTTGGTCTTTGTAAAACTTCATCCTGTCCTTTCAACCCATCTAGGTCTTTCTATGAGATGCCTTTCCCTTGTCACAAGTCCAGCTCACCACTCAGCTTAATGACATTAGTAGGTGTGTTGAAGGTACTTGCAATCCCGTCATCCAGACCCTTTATGATGATGTTGAACAGCATGAGGCCCAATATCGACCCAGGTAGGACCCCTGTGACAGGCTGCCAGTCTGAGTAAAAAGCATTGATCATCAGCCTCAAAGTGCAGCTTGTTATCCAATTTCCTAGTTATACAATCTGTAATTTTCTAGTTTCTTTGAGTTTTAATTGTTAGCCTGTAAAGCAGCTAAAAAAAATTTCTTTTTTTCCTAGGAATATTTCAAACAGAATCCTTGCCTGAGAGGTGCCTAGGAGCAAAGAAAAGTGTATGATTATTTCATTTCCTGGTAAGAATAGTCTTGGAAGGTTTACACAACTCTAGAACTTAACCCACAGCAGCTTCTAAAAAGTTACTGTGTAGTAAATTCTTACAAATTAATGGAAAAAAAAGGACATAATTTAAAATGTTAACATGAAAAAATTAGCAAAGCTAAATGTAAGTTTACATGTTTAATTATTAGATAAGAATGTTTTCATTGTGTTAAAACTACTATTTTAACTTTGCGTAAATTATATTTAAAATAAACAAATAATTTAGCATTAAATAGGTTACAGAGTTTAGGCATATGTGTGTGCTGTGTAGCTTTTCCCTAAGAGCTGATAAGATCATCTGTGAAGTACTCTTTTTATACACTAAAACTAATGTCTATATGACATGAAGACATTCAGAAATGTGATAAACAAAACCTGAATGTTCAGGACTGTGCAAGAAAAAAGTTTTGCAATCATATAAAAGCTCTTACACCTACAGCTGTTTGAAAATCATTTATAGCAGTACCAGTAAAATTAAATTTATAGAAGAGGAACTAGACAAAAACAAAAGGTCTATAAATAACATTTTGGCTTTCACTGAAAACAGAATTAGGGGCAACAAATAACCCATACATATTCCTATTAAAAAAAAAAAAAAAACAAACCACAAAAGGATATTAAGGAAGAAAATATATTTTCTGTGTTATTTTCATTGTTTAATTTGTTTTATTACTCCTTTCAACAGAAGATAATTTAATTTTGAATAGGTTTAACACATCTTAACAAGCTTATTTTCATGAACATGCTTAGAGGTTTTGAAATTCTCAAGTGTTTTCATATTTATATATTAATAAATTGTATTTAAAGCTTTCAGCTTTTATCATGATTGCAGTTCACTACACTAAGATCAAAATCTTGCTCACTCTGTTCCTCTTTGTACATATAAAATAAAGTTATTAGTTGTGTCTTGATTTAACCCCAGCTGATGACTAGGTCCCACTCAGCCACTTGCCCAATACCCTCTGGTGAGATAGGGGAGAGAATAAGAAGGGTAAAGGAGTGAAAACTCATGGGCTGAGATAAAGACAGTTAAATAGTAAAAGTAAAAGCAAAAGCAACACACACAAGCAGAGAAAAACAAGGAATTAATTCACTGTTTCCCATGGGCAGGCAGGTGTTCAGCCTCCTCCAGAAGAGCAGGGCTCCATCACGTATAACGGTGGCTTGGGAAGACAAATGCCATCACATAAAATGCCCCCTGCTTTCTTCTTCCTCCTCTCACTTTATATTCTGAGCATGATGCCATATGGTGTAGAATATCCCTTTGGTCAGTTGGAGTCAGATGTCCTGCCTGTGTACCCTCCAAACTCCTGTGCACCATCAGCCTCTTCACAGGCAGAGTGGGATGAGGAGCAGAAAAGGTCTTGACCCTGTGTAAGGGCTGCTCAGCAATAACTAAAACATCCCTGTGTTATCAACATTGTTTCCAGCAAAAATCCGAAAAATAGCCCCGTGTTAGTAACTGTCAAGAAAATTGACTCTATCCCAGCCAAAACCAGAACAGAGTTATTGGGTCAGAATAATAAATTGATGGGGTTTTTTTCAGATTGGCTGAGTAAAAAAACCTCTGTGAAGACACGTATATAAGCACTTATGGATTATTGTTTATATTCAAATGCACATAGGAGAAAATAAAAATATAGCAAAAAAAATCCAAAAGAAAATCTTTAGACACTGTTTCAAAACAGAAAGAAAATTTTCTCAAGGGATTTCCAATTCTGCATGCCAATACCAGGAAGATGACATCTTTTGTCACTTAAATCAATTTCTCTTATTAATATATTATAAACTTGGAAAGCTATTCCTATGCCTGTATTTTAAGCTATGTTTTTGTGCCTAAACTAGCAAGCTGCTTTTTGTATTATTATTAAAACTCTCGGTAATGGAGAGATTGTCTCAGTAACCTCTATGACTTTTTATAGACACGTTGGACTGTTTCTCTCACTTCAGGACTCTTAAGATCCCTGTGGCAAAAGCAGTAATTGCTTACTAAGGAAAATAATGTTAGAGAAGTATTTAATGTATCTTTATCTGCCTTTAGTGCATTATAGCAGCTGGAAACAAGGAGGAAATTCACCATCGTGTAGCCAAACAGCTCTCCATGGGACACCACCAAACGATCCATGGTTCACTGGCAGTCCACAGACTCCTGTTTGCCCTGGGAAATGAATGACTGGTCTCATTATCCTGGTAAATGCCTCAGCGCAATGAAGAGGCAAAGAATCATTCTCTTCCAGCAATGCATTTTGGGGAAACTATCTGTAACAGAAGTACCTTAGAGTCCTGAGAGAATCCTTTCCTCCAGGGAGTACCTCATTACTGTTGTGATTGTACTGTCACTAAATTTTAGAGAGCAGCCTGAGCTGGAGAGTTGATGAGGAGTATAGAGGAGTCAGGACCCTTCCCCTTTGAAATTTATGCCTTTGTTATGAATAAAATGGCCCACAAGTAGTGAGTGCGTTTTGGGCTTATTATAAAATGATACTTGCAAAATTACAGAAAAACCACACATGTAAAATGAGCTAGATTGTAAAGTATACAAAATCATTTGAAGAAAATAATTTATCTGCTCCTGTGTGTAGGAGATTTGCCATTTTGGTTTCTGGGGGGAAAGTGTGTGGAATAACAGGATTGTTACAACTTTAATTTTATGAAAAACATGCTATCTGTATCTACAAATGAAAGCTTTCAAACTTAAAGTCTGAGTCTGGCATGTTATATGGGGGTGAAAAAAAAAAAAAACTTGAGAAATTTTTATTCGAACTTTCATCAAAATTTCACCTATTTTGGAGGGTGAAGGCCTTGACTTAAATATGAATAGCTGTCCACTTTCAAAACCAAAGACATGAGGATTCTCTTTGCTTGCATTTCTGAGATCTTAATTCCAGAACTCCCCTTATCCATTTCTCACTAAGCAAGAGTAAGACTATTATGGGAAATGCATACCCTCTCCTGTATATAAATAAACATATTCCAATACAGATGTGAGAGAAGAATTTTTATGCAAGCCCATGATTTGTTTCCTTTTTTTTTTTTTTTTCCCTCTGAAACAGAGTGTCATGATTACTTTCCAAATTTTCAAATCTCAGGCATGGAATTACCCCTCTTGATTTAAAGAAGGACAATGGTGATGAGAATGGACATGTGAGTAATGTGTTGATCTGTAGTGATTATTTGCTGCAGGTTTCTCACATAGTTTCTGTGGCATTTTTGGACATTGCATGATGTTTATTCATGATATGGTAATCTGTGGCCAAGTGTCAGTTAGGTTTGGGGTTTTTTTTTTGTTTCTTTGGGTTGGGATTTTTGCTGTTGTTTTTTTGGATTGTTTGCTGGGGTTTTTTTGTGTTTTGAGTTGTGTTTTTTTTTTTTTTTTCTTTTTTTGGTCCGATTATTTTTCTTGTATTTGCTCTTAGCTAACTGTCCAGGTATCTGGAAAGGAAACTTCAGCCACTCCTTGTAATAATGTTGCTCCTCTCCACATACCCCCAGCCTTGCTAAGATGCCTTGGATAAATTGACAACTTGGATTTCAGGAAAAATCTTTCTGACTCCTGGATTTCAGGAAAAATCTTTCTGACTATGATCCCTGCTGTCACTGCGAAATAACTTCCTGGGACCTATCTCTCAGGGGCATTTGTCACTCCACACTGGAGAGCACTTGCCAAAGTCATTGTTGAAGCAAACTGTAAGCCACTTAAAAACTGTAAGAGTTTGATTCACAAACATAAATAATTTCTGAAATCCTAGACATGTTCCCAAACTACTAAATTATGTTTCTGTCCTCCACTCCATTGCTAAAATCAGATTGCTGTAAAAGAGGATTGAAAGACTGATGTGTCCAAACTCTGGATAACAAAACTCTGTCTTCGTAATTACTAAAATGAGGCATCACTCGTGAGTGTAATGAGCAATCACACACTAAAAGCACAACAGACACTAAAGATGATTCACTGTTGTTTTAAAACTTAGATATTAGATTGACTGAAGTATCTGAGCTTGATAAGTGAGTTTTCTCCTGATTTTTTGTTTGGTTTTTTTTTTTTTGTGAAGTTATTAAATTCTTCATAATTCAGGACTCTAACTAGTTTGTGGAATCTAGGATAAGAATCTAAAATCATTTCAGAGTTGCACCTACTGAGATAGTCCTCTGAGTCCACAGTGAAATTTCAGCTACCTTTTGCCTGACTGAGATGTCCCTCCCTCTCAGGACACTAATTACAGCATTTCCCCATATGGAAGCAAATCTAGTATTTTGACTACAGGAACTCCAAAATATCTAAGTCAATATTATGCGCTTCATTTTTGTAGATGAATCTCAAATTTTTAGGCACTTCATTTCTAAGCATCATAATGTTTAATCTCTTTGTTTTCATTTCAAGAAATTCAGAGCTAAAGTCACTAAATGTAGATGGAGTAATATATGCACAGTAACATCTCTGACACTGAGACCATACAGGAGAAATACTCTCATTTGGACTGCGGAAGCGTCTTTCATTAGAAGAACTAAAGGGCTCTGGTGTTCAATGATACTACTCTGCTGTCTCAGAGACCATATTCAGTTTGAAATCTGTAAAAATTCCAATCCAGTAGCAACCATCAGTGTAAGGACAAGAAATAACCTGAGAAATTTCAGAACTCATTCTTTACCTCTTATTTCAGGAAACCTTTTTATGACTTCATTTTCATAAGAATCTGTCAGGACCATGAGTGTATGCATACATCTTTCAGAGAAAATAATGTCTTTCATAAATCTCTAAAAGTTAAAGGAGAGCACCCAAGCCTTTCATCTGTATTAATGGGTCCATCCTAGTCTTAAAATATCTTATGGAGTTTCTATTGTTTGGTATATTAATAAACTTTGAGTTAAATCTTTTTAAATACTACTGTGTGTGAAGAAGAGGTATTTAAAAAGAGAAGAAAAATAACTGTCTGACAGCAAGAAGACTTAAGAAGAAAATGTTAAGTGGTTCTTGTGTCCATAATTTCTATATGCTAATCAAGATAAGTTCACAGTCTGCCCCAGGCTATCTTGTTAAAAGAGCAAAGACCCAAATGGACACGGTGTCCTTCAATTACCGGACTGCAACTGTATTGATTGTTAAAGGTTATCTGAAGTTTAAGAATAATATAAAACATTTGAATTATTTAGAAAACTTGAACAATTATTTCTATTTTTTGAACATTAGGTGTTATCAGCAGAAAATATGAAGGTGTATTGTATTTTGTTTTAAATTAATTGAATAGGATTTCTTCATCAAGAACAAGAACACAAAAAATCAGAACATTACCCATTTAAAATATATGGTAATTTTTCAGCCTACATTGATTGCTGTGGTCAAAGCATTTGTACAAACTGTCAGCATCAGATTTGCAAATCTTAGACATCTATATTTTAGAAATTAGTTCATACTTTCATCTTCTGTGGAAATCTGGTCGTGTTAAAAATTATTGTGATCTTTTTAATTGGAAAATTATGATGACTTGAAAAAATTGTTAGGTGTTTCTTAAGACCAGAAAAGAAATTACAGCAAACTCTGAAGGATTTTTTGGCTGCCATGTATCTAGATTCTTATTTAGTATAAAGAAAAAGACATTTGAATAATATGGACTGGATAAGAGTTTCACAAATGCCTTGTAATTTTTAAAACAATACATTAATCTAGTTCCATTTTCTGAAGGTCTGTGACTAGATAGTCAAAGAATCAATATAATACAGAATGGAACAATTTCTCTTCCATAAATCTAAAAAGTGACCTATATGTCAAATTATTCTATGTTTTCTTGGAAGAGTTTTTCACAGACTTCTGAAATCTTGGTTTCTTCACAGCGGACAATAGAAAAGTGTTTAAAATCTATTCACAGAAAGAGAAAATATCTCCTCAGCTCTACTGAAAACAAAGGTATTTGTTGCCTATAATGCTTAAAGTGAACTGCAGAACTGTTTGGGTTGAGAGTATGATCATAGTTCCTTAATTTGCATAAATTTATAAGTGTTATATAGTTAGCCAATAGTTCTGTAGCTCACAATTGAATCACTATCCTCTGTTCAAAAAATGACAAGAAACCAATAATTCAGAATTTCTTTGCCTTCCAACTCTCTAATGATTTGCAGAGTGCACATTTTCTATTTAAGCAATATGTTTTAATGTCAAAGCAATTCCAGTGTCACTCAGTTAGGTATTAACTTATTTGTAAGTACATTAAGATAGAAATCAGAAGAGTTACTGTATTCAGAAATTTTGTGACACATTCTTCTATTCATTGTCTTTGAATTAACTGCTTCCTTGAAATATTACAATTACCATGCATGAAAATGTGAACAAACTATTGAAGCATTTTCTTATTGTTATAGTTTGCAATGCTTCCACTCTGGCAGTACAAGACAAATATAGGTGAATATATAGTGGTTTAAGGTTCCAGTTGTCCTGATTCACTTAAGACTGTAATGTCTTTTAGAGAAAATAAACGTTTACAGAAACATTTTCAAACTACTGATAGAAACTGCAGATTTCATTTTTACAAGTTTAGAATAGAATAGAATAATTCAGTTGGAAGTGACCTACAATAATCATCTAGTCCCACTACCTCACCACATCAGGTCTGACCAAAAGTTAAAACATATTAAGGGTGTTGTCTTAATGCCTCTTAAACACTGACAGGCTTGGGGCATCAACCACTTCTCTAGGAAACCTATTCCAGTGTTTGTCCACCCTCTCGGCAAACAAATGTTTCCTGATGTCCAGTCTGAGCATCCCTTGATGCAGCTTGGAAGCATTCCCCCACGTCCTGTTATTGGATAGCAGCTTCAATGAATTCTCCATTTCCCCTCCTCAGAAAGCTATAGAGAGCGATGAGCTAAATTTGGTGTCCAATTTGACATGCAAGCAAGATACAGCATAATAGCATCCAAGAAATTGCAAATAACAGTGATAGATTTGATATATAACATAATATGTATCATTAGACATATGCCAGGAGAAGAAAAAGTTTCCCCTTCCTTTCCCTCAGATTTGTTGTGAAGGATGGGGATGGGGGAATCTATTTTCTCTGCTTGGTATGATGCTCTTCCTGAAGATATATTACAATATTTGGAAAAGAAAATTACTTATATGAAAGGAACTGTGTATCAGCAAAGTATTTCACTGTCAAAAGACAAAAGGTAAAAGGGGAAAGTGTAAATCATCATTTTCTCAGTCTTGTCTCCTGTTCAGCTATCTAAGGCACGCTGGACTTAATTAGACCGTTTTCATGAGTGAGTTGAGAGCAGTAGATCACAGAGAGTATGGGTTTAGAAATGTTATTAAGTTTGGATTCATGCTGGCTTTCTTGGTTATGATGTGCCTTTCTAAAGCTTTAGTTTCTAACAAAATTGGAATTGCAGTCACAGCAATTGCAGGAACAGATTTCCAAGTGCAAAACAGAGCCTTGCTCTTGCTCGCTCACAGCTGTGTATTTGTTGGATGTAATACTGTATAGCTATGAACAGAGATGCAGGGGGAAAAAAAAGTGCAGCAGCAATCCTTAAGCAACTGGTAGGGAAATAAGAGTGCCTGCGAAAAATCTGGAAATCCATGGCTATTATTCTTTAAAAATGGCTAATATCCCTTAAAAAGGAAGTTATCAGCACCGACCCATTGCAGAGGACAAAAATGTGTCAAAGAACTTCAGAGCAAGCAAGGATTTATGGAGGAACTGACATATCCCTGTCTCCCTTACAGGTTGCTGGCATTTCTCACGCATGTGGCTTTATGAAAGAAAATCTCTGATTCCTCAGGGAATGTGTAGGGCTGTGCTGTGCACATATGCTGACCATTGACTTCCTGTGTCAAGAAGGAAAGGAGTCCTGTAGCAGTCTGAAGCACTGTAAGATGGAGTTCTATTTCCCAAGATGATGCCTCATGTCCAGTGATTCCAATGGGGCTTATTTTGGGCCCTGCTCTTATCAGGGCTACTATGGCTTCACAGATTGCTAATACACTTCTGCCATTCCTCCAAATAAACCTGTCTCTGGTTGGTGACTCCTGAGGAAAATACCAGTTGTGATGGAAACATTTAGATAGCAATGGAGAACACATTCACTAAAGTCAAAAACACAGAAGAGAAGGGAAAAGCAGAACTGAAAAGTCATGCAATACACTAGTACATTACTGAACTAGAATGAGCAAGAGAGATGCTTGCTGACATTCCTTTGCAACTCAGCCTGACTATTTGCCTACTGTTCTGACATAGCAGACATTCACAGTCAGGCCAGAGCTGGCTAGATCTGAAGCAATTATGGCCAGGAAGCCATACAACTGTATTACCTCAAGCTCATGTATCTTGCCTCTCTATAAGTCTGATTAACTTGGGCTCAGTATCTGATGCTCAACTCAGCCCAGACACTGAGACTTCAGGGCATGCACAGCAGCAAAATTTCCAATGTTCAGATGAGTTTTCATGGAAATGTTTCTGCATCCTGATGCTGCTCACCATTTTTGGAAGGTTTTTCTTGGTTTCTCTGTTGGACATATGCACCTAAATCCACCTAATTTGTACTTTTATTGCTCAATGCTTCTTGGCTCTCATCTATAGCAATTTCTTTCTAGCCTCTAACTGCACTGTATGCCATTTGGAATCTAAGAATATAGTTTTGGGGTTGTAACATAAGTATCTAGCACACAGTGCAGCCCATGAAGTACTTCTTGACCTTGCTTTAAACAAGCTGCATCTGGAACTTGAATCACTAACTCAGTCAGTAGCAGCAGTTACAGTCTTCAGTTGGGATATCTATTTCCTCCTAGGTGTTTCCTACATAACATGATTAACCATGTTAATTTCATGCTGTGATTTTGGATCCAAGAGATTAGAATTGTCTGGTTCATTCCACGGCTCTGACATCTTAAAACCATCAGAGCTGATTCTTGAAAATCAAATGAATTCATGTTTTAGACTCAGTTATTTAGAGTACATATGAGGTTTTCTGGGTGGCATGTCCCACAAACATTAATGACTGTTATTTTTAAGCCATTCCACAGGACAAGAATAATTTCTCAAAGTGGAAACTTTAGAGAAATTTCCATATGCTGTAAAAAAATATTTAATGAAACAAAGATCAGAAAATGGGAGTTGCTCAGTGCAGCTCAGTGCAGCTTCATACCTGACACAGGTTATTGATTTTCCTTGTCAAGAACTAGAAGACTCTGCTCTCTCTGTGTCACTTAATAACTTTGGTAATTTAAGATGCAATTAAACTCTGAATTCAGGAATGGAAATAACAAACTTTACCAGTTAGTTGAAAGAACTCACAGTTCTATCTTAGCCCTGCTCGTACACTGTTCCTTTAGAAAGTCTTATTATTCATTCCAAACTGCACTCTTTCATGTTTCTTATGTCATTTTTTGTATCTTCCAGAATATTTATTCCATTTAATGTTTTTAAATACTGTAATATTTGTAAGGTGAACTAACCTACATTTATACATACATATTACAAGACCACATAATATACTTTTATCCATTTTCAAGTAGCTCTGTGGTTTGGAAATTTTTTACAATCCTTATTTTCCTGAAGTTAGAAAACATAAATATTCCTGTGTTTCAAAATCCGGTGTTAAAAACCATATTATTCTCATAGCTGATTTTTTTTTAGCTTTAAAAATTGATTTAATAAAGCTATTTTTAAAACCATGTAATAAAACATTACCACTACTCCTAAAGACAATTAAATTACCTTGCACCCTGTCCTTATATTTACATCTCTCATTGTGGACAAATGCAGCAAATATACACAGTTACTGCCCTTATGTTGGATTACCTTTGTAGTCCTACTATTTATCCCTATTAAGGAAAAAAAAAATACTGTTTAAAAAGAGGCAGACACATCTTTGTCTGCTGTGGCTACTCTATTGTTCATGTGTACATAGTTCAGATTAAGAATAGCTCCTTAATAAGAAAGAAAGTGTATAAAAAAAGAGGTCCTAACAGCTGAAAAACCTCTTGGGGAAATTATTTCTCCTATATGACCTTAACAAATCACTCATGTATTTCATATCTATTTCCCTAACTGCAAAACTAGGATAATTGTAAATGTGGGCTTGAACAGAATAAATACATATTTCAGTTGTTATTTTCATGAAGAAAGTAGAAAGGGCAAAAATCTAGACAGGCATAGGCAATAAACAGAGGCAGTATGTCTAAAAATTAACTTGAAAATTGCATTAAGTGAACCTTCTGCTAGTATCAGTCTCAATAATATAACTTGTTTGAAATTTAGATTGAATTTTTTACAAATAAATCACCATGAAATATAAAATAATAATATTGATGAAGCACCACCTTCTGCTTGACCTCAACTATAGCTGGTGCATTAGAACAAGGGAAGAGAACTATAAAAATTACTTAAGAAGCAGAGAGAGGGAAATGTGCGTCTTGGGTGGTAGCTGTAATGAACAGCTTCCACCTGGAAACACTGACAGTACTGCAAAAGGGGAACTTCATTAGCCAGAAGTTTCTGAGACACAGTGTATGAGAACCTGAGGCTGTGGAGCAGATTATATTTACAACATTGAAAAATTTGATGAGACTGATAAATATTTGATCTTTACAGTCTAGAAATGTATCAGCAGACTTTGCAGATGTCTTGGAGAGGAGTCATTACAGTTCATTGTAGGAGAGGTGAGGAAGACCAGGAATGGAAAAAAGAACCAAACTGACCAAAAAAACAGTTTAAAAAAATTGAAAAATACTTTATAGTGGAACTAGTATGAAGCTTAATTCAAAAGTCCAAGCCATTGCAGTGACAAGGCTATGGAGCCTTATAAAGGAAGGAAAATAAAATGCGTATGTGTCATGTGTAACATATGATATGCATAATAAAATGTACCTAGGTACTTTTTCTAAAGGACTTATTTTTAACATTAATATCATTAATGTCAGGAGTCCAATTTTAGTCAATTCAGCCATACTATCATTACAAAAATTATGTGAAAATTACATAAGGTAAATGAGACTGGAGGCCAAGAAAAATTTAAATATGTGACAAAATGAAGCAAGTAGACATTTTTGACATAAAAATATTCATTCTGTTGCCTCTCCTTTCAACTGAACAATCCAATCAGTATGTTAAACCTAAAGGTCATATCAATATTTACTGAGGAAATATGCTACAATTTACAATAATTTTTGTGACTTTCAGTGATCAATTTATGAATTATTCATAAACTGTTCATCAAGCTGTATAAAAAATATGGTCAAAGAGTTCACACAATAAAATGAAAATTTTAAATGAAACTGTTACATTGGCTAGACAGGAATGCCTGATTTGTAGAAATATCTGAGATTCCAAATTTTCACAGAAGCTTTGACATTGAATTCACTTTTGATTGATCCAAATTTTTCTTGTAAGCGCAGTTGTTTTAATTTAGGAATTTATGACATAAAATGAACTTCAAAATGAGATGCTGTTTTTTACCTGTTATTCAAAGACATGTTTTACAGCATAAAATATACCAATAAAATTATCACCTTCAATGAAAATATATGGTCTCATGGGCTATGTTCAATAGAAAATTTTTCAACTCAATTTTATGTCCTTTATAACAGCAGTGCAATAGAGAATAAAGTATTGCACTAAATCCATATATATTCATCTATTAGTTGCTTTGGAAACTAAAATATCCAATTACTCAAATAAAAAGAGACAGACAGTATTCCTGACAGCTAAAACTTTTCAAGGAAGAACCAGAAAATGAACAACTAAATTGTACACTACAAGCTTAACCAATATCTAGTGTAATCTGTACTTTCTATAAGTCAGGAAAATTCTTATACATATTCAGATGAGCAAATGAATATGAAATCTTGTCAAACTACACAGAAAATAAGACAATTAAAAAATAACTTATGAAATACCTTCCTTCTCACAGTATCTCCAAATAATATATATAACATTTTCTTGTTACAAAGATATTTTTTTCAGTTTCTCTGGTGGAGTAGTTAACTGTTTGATCATAGAACACCTAGCCAGCACAGCATAGGTATGAAGGAAGAAATGCATTTTCACATGAAAGAAAAAATATATATGAAATCAACAGATTTATAATCATTCACTGATTCAAAACCACCATAATTATATTTAAGAATTTGGGAAAAGGTGTTCCAAAGACAAAGAAATAAAGTGAAGATGATAAAATGGGGTACAATTTTAAAAATCCTTGTTCCTGATTTTACAAGTAAAGATACTGTGATTAGCAGTGTTTTAAATGAAGCTACGTGGAAGAAGTTTTACACATCTTCACGAAAGTTACATTTTTTACTGCTTTTCAAAATTTCAGATATAATTTTTTACCTAGTGTTTTCAGCAACTGTTTCTTAAGGTAATGGATCAAAAAGTCTTAACAAATAGTAGAGAAAAATCTGACTCTCTCCTACAAGATCCAATGTAGCACCATACAGCTCAGTTGCAAAAAAGAAAGAACCAAGGTTTTTACAAGTAAAGCGGATTACCACACTATGGTCCAGAATTGCCATGAAACAGGACTTAGTATTGTTGGTTGTACACATTTCAAAATAATAGTTAGCACATGAAGTATTCCTCATTCAAACTAAACCACAAATCCATTGTGCTAGAGCACTGATAATGTCCTGTTCCAAATTTATTAACCCACAGTAATGGAAAGATTGCAGTGCCTGCTCCTTGTGGTTCAACTCTTGCTATTAAGGGAGTCAGGGGAGGAACATATACTGTCTGGTAACCATCAGGAATTAAGACACAGTTGTCTGGCACATGACAGTGAAGTAGGACGTGGCATACTTGAACACAAGAATTCCCTGGGAATGATTTTTTTTAAATAATTATAATGAGGACCTTTATTATCACAAAGGGGACTTTTTTTCTTTTGGTTTGGTTTTTAGAATGTGGGAGGTGCTAATTATTATAGTTCTGTGCTGTGTATGGCACAGATCAAGTAAGATAGTGGTCAACTTTAAAAATCAACAAATAACACAATATAAGAAACCGTTCACAAGTTTTAATCTATGAGAAAATTGAAGCACTTTGGATAAATTTGATATCTGGATGGTGATTCACAAAAATCAAAATCTTGGCTGTAGTCTAGTCTTGAAAAAAGGTTTAGAACATTTTTAGAGGATCTCTACTTTGCAAATGAATAGATAAATGGATCCAAAGGAAAATTCATTCCTCATAAAATGGCGCACTAAACATTTGGATGTGACAGAAGCAAATGGAAGAATGATATGAGATAATTTGCCTCAGCTTATTTTCATCACGATTGATAGACAAAAATTAGAGATAACAGCAGAGTATTCACTAAATTGAAAGTGATTTTTGGGAACTTCAAGTAAGCTTAGATTTAGGAACATAATTCTGTGATTTAAAGCAAATGGGCTTTACTGGAACCTACATTTTAATATTCCTCAATGTGGGCTACAAAAAGAACAGCTATGGAGAACAAGAAAATCCATTTCGAAATGTTAAGCTGAAACTTAAACCAGAAAATTGAAACTGATACAGTGAACCTTTGGGAATGACCTCAGCATAAATTTCAAGGACTATTAACCATCCAGATTTTAAGATTAATTAATATATATCCAAGTATTCAGCTATATGTTGTTAAAATTTAGGGAAAAACTTGATGAATTTTGTTGTTTTGCTGGCAAACTCAAAAAAGAAAAAAACAATATGAAATGCACATGAAAACTATTAAACCAGTAATAAACCAGTTTTTCTGATGATATTCGAGACAGTTAGACATTTTTCAACTAAATCCTTTCTTCTCAGAAAAACATAGCTTTTAATGAATAAAAAAATAAAGTCAAAGTGAAAAATGTTCATTTTTGTGGTTTTGATTTTCCACTCAACTGCTATAATATTAGAAAGACTAACTTTCATAAGTTTGAAATCTTTAACTTCTCTATATCTCTCAGCTGGCTTTCATTCCTTTATCACATAGAGTATTAGTTATTTTTCTTTACTTTCATGGTCTCACTTGTTACCCATAAACTGTCACAAAATGATGAAAGGTCAACTTCTACATCTATGTGGTTATGATATCAACATCTATCACTCACTAGTTAAATTTATAAACAAACTCCTCTGCAGCTTCTTCCACTCTCAGCTCCTATAACTACCCATGAAGCTGCGTCATTGTTGTCATAGAGAAAAATTGTTCAACTTACTGTTCTACTTACAGTTCAAATCAGATCAGGATCAGAGAGGTAATAAACAACACATTAACTGGCAATCAGAAAACTATGCATTCAGGATAAATATCAGCAATGCTACCAATAAAACACAATCCCAGACAGTAAGAAAATGTTAATATACTCCTACAAATTTCCAAATATACTTCTGTAACTATCACCTCGCTAAGACACCAGTGTGGAAACCTGGCCCCACATGAATCCATGTGAATCTGGAGGATACTTCCCCCACCACTGCGTCTGTGCCTGGCTGGGTGCAGGTTGCTGCTCTGCCCCATGGGAAACTGCTGAATCTGGCCCAGACAAGGCTGGCGACGCTGTAGGGTGATGTTTGACAGTGGCCAGCCAGGGTCACTTCTCCTCCTCTTGTTCTAAGGGGTCTTTCCCACTGCCATTGAAGACTTCCACGCATCTTTGACACTGCTTCACATCAGGCTGACCAGTTTCCTTCTTTCCTTGTCTCCCACCAATGTTTATAAATGCAGTTTTCTTCCCTTGTGCTGCACTTGGGGGATTCTGAACAATAAGGGTTACCTCATCATTCATGTGTAAAACACCTGCCTCAAAAGTAGTGTCAATGCCTATGGAAAAGTAATCACTACAATGTATAGTAAATATTTACTTTTTAACTTCTTTTTTAATATGTCAATAGGTTGGTAATGGCACTTCAATACACTTCTTTTACACTATGTAGATACATAGCTTAATTGATATTAATGCTGCAATATTATGATTATATTTACAGTGAAATACTATATCAAAATATGTAAGTTGAATATTTGCACAGGATGTTTGATGGCTTGGGTTTTTTTCCCCAGTTAATATTTTCTTTCAGAATATTTATGCCCGAGGGATCTTCGACATTTGTACTTCCTTTTCTAAACTGAAATGTAGACATATTTTGTCAAGATATCCCATTATATAGAAACTATTTCTTGTTAAATTTTTCTGAACACTGTCATAAAATATCTGAACTATATTATCTCTTGTACTTTATCAATTTAGGGCAAAAAAGATTACTTAAATCAGAGATGGAACAATGAACACATTATCAGATACAACTGCTGTTCTTATGGCAATATTATTATGCACAATATTTAAAACACATACATATAAAATACATGTTAAGACAATCATTTAAATGTTTAATAATGTCATGAGTAACAACAAACTTCAAACGACAGTATTAATACGATAAATAAAAAGGAGAACTCGTCATTAACTAGAGTTAAAAATTAATGTGAAAGACAAAAGTGACTACTGAAATAAATAGAATAGGCTTTTGTATGACTATGTCATACAAAACAACAGGGAGCTGATACCCATGTTAGAGACTTAGTTTAAACTCTCTCTGTTTTGATCCTGTGAAGTGAATTGTTGCCAGCAATTGGTGTCCATTAGATACAATCCCCTGGAATCACTCTTCCACGTTATTT